>JAOPUB010086826.1:0-13156 GCA_027564055.1 Neptis clinioides
AATGTTTATAGTACTGGCAACACATACTCACAAAATGTAAAATTATATTTTGATACAAAATCGATATTCATTCAATCCTGAGGTGGAATGTTTATAGTACCGTATGTGAATAAAATGTTTCATGTGATAACCCAGACTACAAACCATATATACAAAACATATAACCATACACATTTATTCATTTATTACATTTTTCCGGGATAAAAAGCGTTTCAGCGCGACGCGCGTACAAAGATACAGACAGACAAAAATTAAAAAAATAAATCGTTTTGGCTTCTATAGGTGTTACAATGTGCCCTTGCATTAAAATTTCTAAGATATCTTCCATGTACAAACATTCGATACCATACAATTTTATTAATATGTATGGATTATTTATTTATCATACATGATTAATATTCACCTGAATTATATTAAAATTTCCACTTATAAAATAGTATGGTTTTTATAAAATTGGTTATTGTCTACACTATTATATAAAGAAATAAAATTCATTGTTTGTATTTTTGTATGTTTGTTTTTTTGGAATAAGCCCTGAAACTGCTAAACCGATTTTGATAATTCTTTCGCCAATCGAAAGCTACGTCGTTTTTGGTTAGCAGAGGCTATGTGGTGTTGCCATTTTTAAAATAATTAAAAACATATGGCCATTTAAGTGTCATAAAGTGACCATTTTGTAGATTGGAGATTATTTCTGAAAGTACTAAACTGATTTTGATAATCCTTTTACGAGCAACCCGAGATGGATATAAAACTCGATGTTTTATATCCATCTCGGGTTGCCATATTCATAATAATAAAAAAAAGATATGGCTATTTAAGTGCCATAGAGTCGCAATTCTATAATTTTGACATCATCTCTGACAGTACTAAACCGACTTTGATAATTCTTTCGGCGATAGAAAGCTACAGTATGCGAGTGATATAGGTAGTGCAGTGCTGCCATAATATGAAATTGATAACTCATCGCCATTTTGTTCCTACTGCGCCAATTTTAGAAAGTTAGTGAAAAGCATGTACCACAATATTTCTGAGGAACAGAGGCGGTGCAGTGTTGCCACATGTCACGGTTTTTTAATGAATAAATTGATCGCCCAGTTCGGTTTCCAACACTCATTTTGATTGAAAATATAGGCATATTATGGATTATAATTTTACTTTAAATATTCGAAGCGGAGCGCGGGCAGGTCCGCTAGTAAGTAATTAGTATGTGACTATTTTTATTCTTCAAATTATATTTATTGTAATATTTTGTAGATTAAGCAGAACATTAATTTGTATTTTAGACATAGTGACGGGCGCAATATAAATACAAGAATTAAAAAAACTTGTAACCTTATATTTCTTTAATTATCTTGATGTTTGCATCTATATATAAGATTCCACAGCATATATTAGATTTGCCACATCAACACTTTAAAACTCACGTTAAAAAGTGTTCAATAAATAAAGCTTATTACTCTGTACAAGACTATCTGAATTTTGAAAGACTTGAGTGACTGTTGAGTTTCTTGCCAGTTCTTCTCAGCAGAAAACTGCATCCTAAACTGGCTCTAGCTTCAGACGAACTGATTGACTGATCAATTTTGACGTTTCAAAAGTACTTTGCAAAAAATTTAATTGAAATAAAATATTTTGAGTTCAACAATATCTCGAGTCACACTCAAGATATTGTTTACCACGCGTTTCTTTTTGGTACTTTTAAAAATGCGTTTTTTTTTTTACTTTTTAATAAACAGTTTTATTTTTAAAAAATTAAAAGATCCGGCATCTTCAAGGCTTATATGAATATGGTGAATGATTCACTGCTGATTTAATGTTAACAGTAAGTTAACCGTTTCAGAATCTTTTGTAAAGGATTAATTTCATGGGTGTAAATTGTAGATGTAAAATATACTTACGTTTTAGCACTCGCTTCAACAAACATTAAACCATTTTCATCTGCAAATTGCTTAGCTTCCTCATATGTAACATCCCTTTGCCCATCTAAATCAGACTTATTACCAATCAGGAATATTACTGTACTTGGATTTGTTAAATTGCGAGTGTCTGTCAGCCAACTACTGAGGTGGTTGTATGTTGATCTGTAATTAAAAATTAATACTACATTTGAAATAATAATTTTATTATCCTTAGAGTGCAGTAATCTCTAAAATATTACGTAATAATTATAAATAAATTAAACCACATTTTTAATGGCAGTTTTGGTGTTTTTAAAGCTTCACCAGTCTACAATAAAAATAATAAATGAAACTTAAATGGTTACATATGGTTCTGAAGTATAAAAGCATATTTATACTCTAGAGAGGTTTTAATATGCATTTTTTCTATCTGTAGACTGGAATATCGCCTTGGAACATATCTAATGACAATCAACTAGGCTTGATGGTTGAAATCTTTATTACATCTCTTTAAAAAAAGGATACCTCCTGGTTATATCATAGACCATAAGGGCACCAGCAGCTCCTCTGTAATAGGACCGGGTCACTGCTCTAAATCTCTCTTGTCCAGCTGTGTCCCAAATTTGCAGCTTTATCTTTTGACCAGCAACTTCAATTATTCGAGTTCCAAATTCAACACCAATTGTATGAGGGCAATCAGCCATGACTGTTAGGAACAATAATTTTAATTTTACTTTCTTTCAGCATAAAAAATTATATATATATTGTCACATTTTAGAATCAACATATGATAAAAGTACTTTATATCATTATTTTATTAATTTTACATATAAGGCACAAAGTATTGTATTACTGTTTGTCTTAAGTGCTTAACTTAGAGTGCTCTTTTTATTTTGGCATAAACCTAGATAGTACATTCTATATAATATGGAAAAAACTCTTCAATCTATTATCAATATTATTTACATACCTAAACAAAATATCATATAAAAATACATTAAAACTTACACTTTTTCTCTGTAAACTGATGTAGGAGACACGATTTACCAACACCCATATCACCAATAATTATATATTTAAAAATATAGGAATAGTTATACGGCCCGGTCGTCATATTCTAAAACAAAAGAATATACTAGAATCCAATGAACTTAATTTAATTATACAATGTAAGATAAAAAATATATCAAACTTTACTCTAAATATCAGAAATGTTTTAATATTCAAACAACTTTTATGATAACCAGTAAAATATAATTAAAAGAAATATATAAGTAACATGACTCACGAATATACATCGAACTTTGTTATGACGTTGCAAATATAAAACAATATTACTTAAAATGTTGCTTACGAAAGCACCTTTTTTCATTACTTATTCCTCTTAGTTTGTTATACGCATTACTTAAAAACAAGTGATGGCTATAAAGCAGCTTATTGAGGAATTATTAATCTCGCATAACGCTGTTATTGTGTAAATGTGCAAACGATGCTTCGATCATATATAAATCTACATACTACATTAAAAGCTTGAAATAAAAGAAATAATAAACTTTAAATGAGACCTTTTATTTGGATGTTATTGGATTTTCAGAATTCAGATACTTTTGGTAGAAACACAATACTCATAACTCAATGTCAATAGGAAATTGGAATTAAGTATCACGTAAAGAAATTAAATATTTTTTAAGGTGTGTGAACTGTCAAAAATAAATGTCAAATTAAAAGATTTCTTGTCAGGTTGTCACAGATAAGATACAGATTACTTTGTTCTAAACTTTATACATATCATTCACCTCCGTGTACCTATGTACTAATAAATTATTCGGAGGTCAGAGGCGATGATTGGTATTTATTCATATTCAATATTTTATTGAATTGGATTCCTTTAGTCTTCACTTTAGACTAGGTACTAAACTTTTACTTCAATAGCCTATGAATATTCATACTACTTTCCAATAAATTAATAAAAAAAAAATTATGAGTTTTTATATCCAGAGACTTGATTTGCTTATTACATGCACATTTGGCATGACCTTGAAAACGCACAAGTCATTACTAGGGCTATATTGACGAAAAAGGCAGTGCAAGAGCAATGCGAGTGAAGTTTCAGTTTCCGCGAGTTATTTTTTAAATAGTAAACTACATACAGAAACTGCCAATATATTATACGTTTATGATCACTTATTACGTTTTTGTCCGGTTGTTAACGTTATAACGTAATCAGAAATATCTCATCGTTTGTTTTAAAAATAAATTTACTAAATCGGCAACATTTTTTAGTCACTTGATGTTTAACTATATTGTTTATGACTTTTACTAAGTGTTGCAACTACTTCTGATATTTTCCTCAATAACAGGATACATACCCCGTAAATGAATTTCGGAAATTAGACTTTTAAAATTAATTAATATATAAACTTTTTGTATTTACATTTCTTTTTTTTTTATAAATGGTTGTACACGCTTCTCTATACTCAAATCGGACAGAAAAATTATGATATCATTTCGTGTTGATAAAATTATTGAACATTTGAGTTAAAAAATATATTAAATCGTCAACCCGACCATTACGTCAATGTCAGGCAGAATAAGTTTGTTTAATAAATCAGCTTTGGAAGTTTGCAAAATTCTTGAAAGGTTAAGTTTATTTATTTTAATAAGATTTTGTAAGTTGTTGAGGCATATTATCTTTTTAGACAAGAATATGGCGGGAACGGATGATAATAAACCTAAACAAAATGAAGCTGCATCTAACTGTATGGAAACCAATGATGATGAAGAAGAAAATGTCCATGAAGGTATTAAACCCCCGATTCTTATAATATAAATTTTTATTTCATTCAGGTTTATTTTTTTTAAATATACACTTTTCAGAATATGACCTACTCGATACTAAATTGGATGAGTTAAATCAAGCATTAGATTTTTTGGAACAGAAAAATGATGACATTCACAAAAGATTGAAAGAACTTCTTCAGTCTAATAGAGATATAAGGCAACAATTGCAGCATGATAATTCTGAAGTTAATCTTCAAACACAACAATAAATATTGTATTATTATAATTATTTTATAGTAATTTAAAAATACTACATCATAGGTAACAATAATCTAGTAATTAATCTTATTTGTTTATCAAAATATTATTGTGTATTAAACACATTTAATACTAAATTTTAGTGGACTGTTATTTAATAATATCATATATTTATGTTGTATTAAATAATATTATAATCTTGTAACAGTTGTAATTATACTTAGATACTTATATTAAAGATTATTAAATGAAATAAAATTTATGTAGGCTCTTTTATTAAAGGTGTGATGAGAATGACTTAATATACTTAAATGCATTACCAGTATTTTTACTAAAATAATTATGCATCATTAATATAATGAGAAAAGATAAATCCTAAAAATCATACTTATACAAATTCATAAAAAGTGTACAATTTTTATAGATACCAGCCTAACTACTTCCATGCTTTAAACACTCAATAAAAGATTCGGAAACAAATAGCTTATTGCCAACAAAACTCCCAAAGTCATACATAATACTGAATGTCATAATAACACTCCATTTCTTTTTATATAAAAAAACATTAATGATTGATCTTCCATGTATGGATACCTTACATTTTTATTAATATGTAAAGATTATCATTTAAGCGCGTTTCACTACCTACCAGAAACACTACTCCACTTTTCTTAGACATGTTTATTCTTGCTTAAGATAAAATGAATGATTCAAGTTTTGACAACACTGTAAATATTTTAAACGCTCCGAAAGACTTTTCCAAGAAACTACTACCTCATTCATTTATACTTAGTTGCAATGCAAATGATATTAGTTTACTAGGACTGGCAATTTTAATGATAGCAGTAAGCTATTTCAGAATTTATTACAGACGATTCAAATCATGAGAGTAGATAAAATATATGTATGCAACTGTTGATAATTAGGTATTAAAACACCGGTGTCATACTTTTATCATACTCTGCTTCGCCCCATGTATATTGATAAACCCATATTCGTGTTTTAATAACCCTTATTATAAAACAGTTGCATAAATCACTATTATGAAATAATAACAGTACCCCTTGAGATTAATATGCTCAACTAAATGATCTCTAGTTATATAATTCTATAGATATTATATAGCCGAAGAAAATAGATAGAAAACTAAACTAATGGGACTAATGAAAACTTCCATCGCCATTGCAGCTTTATGGATACTGTATGAAATACCATCATAAATCGTATCATAGCAGCCGGCAGCTAAGTGTAGGTGTGAGTTTGAAAATTTGCTTGTTGTAAGCTAGTATTGGTACTATCAGCAACAATTACTATTTTAAAAATATCAGAAGCGAGGAATTGAAACATTGTATAAGAATCAATCAAAATGACCCTACTCAAGTACTGTTCTACATCTACTTATGTGATGGTGGCTATGCGCATTGTTGTTGTCACACACTGTATTTCTATCTTATGAATGCCAGTGCCAACTCAATTTATTTGTCTACAATAATGTGATTCTTCTCAATCAGAATAAGCATCCATAATTTGAGATGTAGTCATGGTGTATCTCGCTATACTCTAAAAAAATACAGGATTTTATTATCTATTTTTTAAAAAATATTTTTTTACTTACAAAATAAACCATAAGGAAAAAAATTAATGATACAATTAATATGTAGTCAAAAACAAATTTATTTTTCTATTAAGTTGTTAACTACAATAATTAAAATAATTTCAAAATGTTTACATAATTCAGTGATGGCTTTTTTTAACAAATCTTAGTCCACAGTAACCGCATGCATGATCGCCTGGTTTATCCTGAAAAATTAATCTAATTAGTAAAAATAGGATAAAATTATATGCATGACTAATAAACATCGATACATTTTTACATATAAGATATTTACTATCTTAAGCTTAGCATTGATTGCATATTCAGTTTCTATTAACCATTAGAAAAGTATTGTATATGTAAAATAATGTAATATTCAATATGTAATCAGATATAAGAATTAGCTGACCCGCCGTCTGTTCAGTTAGGTGTATTATGTTTACAGAACTTGATTTTCTTTTTTGAAATTAAAAATCTCTAAAAGTCTACATCAAATCAGTCTAGCTGTTTCAGAGATTAGCTGGACGAAACCAACAGCAGAGGAAAATTGTAGAATTGTCGTTTTGATACAGTCTGTGTAAACGTCCACATTTCCAATTTTATTTATATATTCAATAGATTATTTGTGAAGAAAACAACATTTCTCTAAATATTTTAAGAAAATTTATAAGAGATAATAGTTTATTATTTACATCTCGAAAAACATTACCACATTAATGTAAACCCTAGGATGTCCTTCAGGGCCACTACCGCCATCACACCACACTACTCTCTCAGTAACTTCTTTTGGTGGTACTTCTGCTATTAATTTAATAGCCCAATTAGGGTTTACTTGCTTTGGAGCAAGAGCAAATCTTGCAAGACGATAGTCATCGGAATCCCATTTCTGTAAAAATATTTTTTAAAGATAACAAAATTAGTTACAGTTCATATATTTATGAAATTAGGTATTAAACTTACAAATACATAGTAGTAACATTTATATATATCTCGTAAATAAACAAATAAGTAACTGTAATAACTTCAACGCTCTCATCTTTTAAGCTGCATAATTGTTAACACAAAATTGATATTCAATATTTCTGTTTTACTAAACACTTACTTGGCCTGTATGTGTGCTAACATCATCGATTTTATTTGTTATGCAACGGATTACTGGATGCGTAATTCTTATAGAATTACATTTAATAAGCTGACTTGCTCGTAATGGTGAATACATTATTTTCAAAAATATCCAGATATTAATGAAGGTAAGGGTGTTAATATAATGAAGTACCGACAGAGAAAATTATTTAAAATTTTAGGATATATTTTGATTTTAGAGATGTCGAAAGGAGCATAAATAAAAATTAAATCGATCATTGAAGCCTTAAAAAATCGATTTATAATCAATAATTGTAAATCATTATTTTTATATATAATTTTTATTATTATTTTCCTGTGTCTTCTCTGATTATCACAATTTTTAAAATAGTTATTATACATTTTTTCATTATTTATAGCTTTAGGAACATATTTAAAATTACAGATAATTGCTACCAAATGCCTTGCCCGAGTTACGGTACAATATTTTTTTATTGTTGACAATAAATATTCGGCACAACTCGAAGTCAATATAGTTCATTTGTGCATCTCAATAGGGAATATGCATAAAATTTAAATTTGCCTGTAATATTTTTTTTTCGAATCTTTATTATCATATCATAATAACTTATAGGTTTTCTTTTGTATAGTGATTGAACCCAAAAAATAATTTATGTAAAGTGCAAAAAAAGGGAGGGAAATTCAAACTGGCGAAATTCAGCTAGCCATCGGTCGAAACGTACTGTGACGTCACTACACATGTCGCTATTTATCGGCGTCAATGCCTATCCAAAAACTAGATTTGATATTGAACTAGAAGCATTTTGTACAGAGCACTCGTTACTATATATGGATAATGAGTTACTTCCGTGCGATACCTACACATTTCTAAGTGAGGCGATTGGATCTAAAATATGGCTTGATCATTGTGTGGTGTATTTTGCTGCTTGTGATACAATTAGATCAGTCCATGTCGATCATGTTGTTTTTTGATCAGACTACTTTCCTATGGTGATAGCATGTGAAATGAAAGTATTGATAAATAAGCTCAGTTTGACAAGAGTCAAAATCAGAATCAAATTAGTTTGTATAATGAGTTCTGCTGTGATAACTTAGGTTCTTTATTTTTATCTATCATTATGATAATTGTGTTACTTATACATGTAACCAAGATATATACTTAGTTGATATGTTTTATGATAAAATTGTTGACGTAATGCAGAACGGTGCTAAGCTTAGCAGGGATTAAGCTTTTTGCAAGAGCAAACAGATGCACCGAAAAAGCGATTTAGTACATCTAATCTTAAAGTTCCTCATGCGACATAAGTACATCTAATCTTAATGCTTCATTGTGGACTCACTCCATTAATATATGGTATACATCCTCAAGCTTATCACAAACGTCGCAAGTAGGCGACAATTAGGAATGCATACTTATTCAATGGAATGTGTCCTGAACGAATCCTTAAAGCTATAACTAAATCTAATCTATTTAAATTATAGTTGATCCACGGAGAACTTAATGGTTCCGGCTAAGCTTTACCTTTAGTTGTGGACCTTTTATCAAAATATGTCTTCCATAAATTTACACAATTTTTCCTAGAAATCGTCATTACCACTAATACCACTATGATACGGCACCCATTGGAAGAATGCAGATTTGGATGCAGCATTAAGTTCCAACAACAGACTGATTATTCGAGGTTCACCGAGCTATATGTTGCAGAGAACTTTTTGCATCAGTAAATATAACAAGCTTGTCACTATTTATGGTTTTATATATATTTAAGCCTCTGCTATTGCTAACATTATATAAGCATTATAACAATGTTTGAAACTATTCTGAATTTTGCATTAATGTTAAGTTGAGGATAAAAAATGCTGCGCCAGCCAAATTATTTTGTTTAGGTCCGTCTGTTAACATTTTTTAATAATCCTGGTAATTCTGTATTCTGTACACTAATTTAGAGAGACAATATTTGTTGATTATTAAAGGCACGTTTAGGTTGATCATTCATATTCATTGAGGGTTTAATAAAATCTCTTAAATTTATTGCGGAGATCTATGAATTTAAAGAAAACATTTCCAATAACTTACGTTTAACAATATTTGATAAAAAGGGGAAAATATAAATGGGATGGTGAAACAGCGACACGGGGCTTGTTCTTTTTGGGATTAAAATAATATTAGCTTTACGCCAGGCTCAATGGAACGTTTTCGTAGCAAGCGAAAAGTTAAAGAATGTGACATAGTTTCGCTGAATGTCACACAATATACAACATGAAGGTTCTGTTGGTTTCAACTTGTATTTATGTTTTTCATAGTTATGACAACTTTAATATCCTCTGATAGCCATGGTGCTGAAAGATGCTTGAGCTAAGTTGGTCTAAGAGGCGCATGAACGACAAACAATCGAATTAACAAGGAATTAAATATATAAATATAAATAAAAATTTTGAACTGTGTCTTATTACTATTGCTGCCTTGTTTTTTGGAGGACGAATTTTGTAGGAAATGTATATAAGATCATGGTAAGAAAAACGCTCAGCCGGGAATTGACCATATGCTTCAACATGATCAACAAAACAGACCATACTTAGATATAGTAAGGAAGGAACATAATTTAGGAAGTAATGAGTAGCGCCACATTGTAAAATATGTAAGTAAGAACAGTTAATAATACTTTTAAGAGGCTGAATTAAAATATGTAGTGAAGGGCTATTAAAGACTCCTAGAAATATTTTCTTTTAGCCAAACAGTAATTCTAAGAAAATGTATTCAGCAGCAGGAATTCTAAAAAAATGGGTGTGTCGGAACATGTTGTTGGATATCAATATTTAATATTTCACTCCAATTTATGTGTCCATTAAAAACCATAATTATTACAGTAGAGTATATAGTGAATCTTAAAAGTCATAACATTAGTCGATCTGCTTTAAAAAATAAATCTATGCAACTTATATTTATCGACTACTCACGTTTGACCAAAAAAGTATTATGCCAAAATTGATGTTACGAAAAACCTAATGGTTCCTACGAAAGTTTTGTATCTCTAATAGTTTAAGATTTTCCTATACTTCAAAAAAACAGTCTTTTGTTCTTTTGTACATCGAGGTATTTTGAAATTTAAAATAATTTGAAGCAGAGCAATTTAATCGCTATCTTATTTTAACTGTTAGGAGAAGTACCGGTATTGTATAATTTTAATTATTATGGTCTACCTTTTACTAGTACCGACAAATTACGGTTCTAGTAGATTTGGGAGTAATCCCTAATCTTATCTATATAGTTAGGTTTTAAAAGAAGTCATACCCTATGGTCACATCTTTCTAGTAGTTTTAGTTATGACATTTGACGTAGTTATAATAAACTAAAAATTCGAAAGTAAATTTAACTAAAAATCGATCTATCGCTTGTTTAATCGACACCAAATATTCTGCTGTATATATCTCTATGGATTCTGCACTCGGTCAAAGATGATATATAATCTGAGACTACTCGGTAGAATTGTGACAGTTTGGTAAGTGTTGCAAGTCATGGGAATAAAAAAAACACTATCTTGCATTGTTATCTTGGGATTATATACATATGAATACATGAACACAAAAGCAAAAATGTTAATAAGATTGTTTCAGTTTTAATTATCAAATTTACCAAGTTAAATTAGAGAGAATAGATGTATTGAATTTAGTTTCATGCCAGCGAAAAAACTTTGTGACATCATTTAAGGAAAGAATATTTTTATTTGTGTCGAAGACGATATGTAAATCAAATTATATATTTTTTCTATAGTCTGAATACCTAAAACACTAAAATTTGGACTCGCTCAAAAAGGCTGCCAGCAAGGATGTCTTTTAAAGAATATCGACACTATTTTAATTAACTTTACTAATATCTACTACATAAAAAACAAAATGCATGCTTTATCATTTTAAATTAAGAGTAACAATTTTTATGATGGCATGTCATTTTTATATTTTGGGTTGAAATAAGCACTATATATTTATTTAAAAAGGTTGACTTTGTATTGAGGTTAGTAATATCCTTTCATGTTTCTATGGCAACGGTTAGGACCCTCGTAATATTAAAAATACCGGCGACTTAGAAGTCTCATCTTTTTAACAGATTATAGATGTACAGTAGATCTCACCTGTGTATGCAACAACGAGAAATTCTACAAAAGTTCTTTTTTTGTTGCAGGTTTTAATATTCGTAATTCTTGTATCAAATTATAATATTACATTAGATTTAAACGTGATGAGTACAGATAATTTCATGGAAATTTTTATTAATGTAATAAAGATTACATACTTTAGGGTTACAAATAAAACAATAAGCATGTTTTTGTTTAATTTTTCGTGACTTTTAATCTTACTATTTATCTACAATACAATTATTCATCATTCAATACAGCAACGGAAATAATAAGAATACATGTAATAAATAATTTTATCACATTCAGCGTTTGACTTAATAAAAATATATAAAAGTTGAAGTTATAACATAATACATTTTTTATCAACTACATTTACTCAGTTACAGAAAAAATAGCTAACCATAATTACTAGACATTCTTAACATTAACTTAGCAGAATGCATTGAGTTAAAAAACTTTAATTACGCAGTATTGCGTACATTCTCGAGATCGCGTCGCAAGTGTCCATTTAACATAAAATATTCATAATTATACATGCAGTAGTCAAGTAATAAAAATCGTATCGAAATACATACAACTGTTCCTAAGACAACAATGTTTTAAGTCCAGTAACAATGTTTTAGTCCTCATAATGGCTTGATCATGTCGTGCAAACGCGAACAAATTTACACATACCTATAGCGAACCTTGGGTTAATTTAAATTGAGAGATAACCAACCAGTCTTCTGACCTTAATTTTAAATTTTTAATCAAATCTGTACCTACAAATTTACAAATATTTTATTTCAAAACATCCTAAATTAATTATGCCGTATTACTAATAAATATTTGATTGTATTACAAGTAAAATATTTATATTCATTGTTTTTTACTTTCTCATAGATTTTTAAAGATTAACAATGTAATTCATTACGTCACATATAAATGCAACTATATGATTGACCGGGCTCACTAATAACTTGTAGTAAGTAAGACATGATAATAAGTATCTGAAGTAACGAACAGTCACTAAGTATAATATTTGGGAAGTTTATCGAAATAATAAACGTCAAGCCTAGTTAGTGGTTTGCTGTTGATTCTGTTGATTGTCTTACAGAACTTGATCTAAGTTCTCGGCGTAAACCAAACGAAGAATCTTCTGATGACTTCCGACCCTTTTTCTTGTTTACCCTGCGAGACATTTCACTAGATGCATCTCCTGGAATCATATCATCAATAAAAATATCATCCTTTTCGTTTTCAGTTTTAGGACAATCAAATTTCTCATCGATGTGCAAATCTCTGTCACGGTGCGGACTTTGTTGAGATTTCTCATCTCTTTCTGAATGACCGATAATCAAAGAAGATTCAGCAGGCCGTATTTCGAAATCACTTGCTTTCAT
>JAOPUB010087036.1:0-13141 GCA_027564055.1 Neptis clinioides
GGCCAGACTTACCCTTCCCCTTCCCATCCCATTGATGTTATGGTTTTGGTGGATTCTAAGCTCGCACTCAGGATCAACCGAAACTGTAGAATTCTTCTCCCCCTTCTTCTTCCTTCAAGGTGGCAACGCATCGCCAGGCAAGGCGCACTTGTCTTGACAAGTGTCTATCTTGCATGTACGGTGTTCAAGGGCGGCCAAGGTGGCCACTTACCATCAGGTGGGCCGTCAGCTCGTTTGCTCCTTATTAACAATAAAAAAAAAGAAATTTAAATATAGTGTTTTATTTTAAAATAGTTATAGTCTTTAACGTGTGGATTAAATTAATTACACTGAAGTAAAATTAATTTATAAAAAGTAAATGACACACTTTTTTCTTTTTTTATCTGATTTGGGAAAAAAGACGGAATTAAAGAACGGCTGTTTTAATTTTATAAATGTTTGTAAAATTTCAAAACCAAAAGGACAATAACCAGCAAATATAGAGTATTCTGTATTTCATACTTGTTATACGGTAACTATATAGTAACATAAAAATAGTACCTACAACACTATACCTAAGTACGAGTGGCAACTCTACTAAATTCTTTATGCGTATTAGCTCAAATATTACGAAAATTTTACTGATCACAGAAATTAGGATAATTATACATCTCCATTAATAATAGCAAAAACTAATTACAATTTGAATTAAATGAATATACAACATTTTAAAGTATTTGTCTAATTAGTACAATAATTATGGATGACATTATTACATTACATTTGTCTTACGAAATAGATATTTCGGTCGACATCATAATTTTTTATTTTAAACGAATACTTTTCAATACTACTGGTTGCCCCAGACTGTGTACGTGCTTGACAGACATATTCTGGGAAATTTAGTTGTGCAAGTTTAGTTGCACGATTATGCAGACAACTAATAAACTTATATTATTATGTTGTAGTAGTAATAAAAAGATTTACTATAAGCCTAAAAAGTGTCAATTCATTTTTATACTTATACACTTATACCTAATCGTGCTGCAAGGTTTTGTTTTACTACTGTTTATATGTTTCAAGAATATTTTAAAATTTTTGCTGATAGGTTGAAAGCGTAAGGGAATAATTAGGTAATATTTTTGTTTCATGTCCTCATACTCATTTAATACTAAAAATATATTAACAGCTAAACTCATACAAAATGACTAAAGTATATCTTACAACTTGTAGGTATTATTAATTCATTTTATCATTACACAATTATCTGTTTAATTGTCTTTATATCCACTTCATATTGTGGTATCTTTTGCAAAATTGAAAAAGGAAGCCTACCTACCTATTTAAATTGTTATCGAAGCTACTAACTTAATACAATTTAATTTACATAAACAGAATTATTATCTTTATTGTGACCCAAAAAATATAAGTAAACATAATCATATTCAAAAAAGAGCAATTAAAAAAAAGTTTGCATGTCATAAATTGAACAATAAATAAGTTGTCGATATATTTAAATTATTTGGCATTGGTTTTATTTGGCAAATTACTAACTACTTCTCACGATTAATATTGAGAGATAAACATTTAAATGAGAAGTCTGAGCTGCAATAAAGAAAGTGTGAAAACTGCATTGTTACAGAACTTTTTGTGTGTTATGCGTACAATTTCACGAATCTTAAAAAAAAATCTACGATAAATATACCAAACATACTATATAAATTGAAAAAAAAAATACTAAAAGGATCGGCGATAAGGATTTTGATGTCTTCCCATGATAGTAGAATTTTATTATGTACTAAAAAAATTACATATATTTAGCAAAATTAACATAGGCCAAATTAAATAAGCCCTATTCCGAATGAGGAATCTCTTTCAGACAACCTTTGAATATCTGAAAGGATACAATGATAGTATTGGTGGCAGTTAATATAATGTGTAAAATTAAACAGAAGCAACCATTAATAAATGTTTCAGGGTGTAGCTTTTCAGAGATAAAATTGTCTAATGGTTTAGTATAAACTATTTTGTCATAATGATATCTTAATAATTATGTTGCTTTCTATCTTTAAAATAATTTCACAATCGAATCAGTATCAGCGATCACGATTCTATTTTTTTTTTCTTTTATTAGTTTCGTTCCCTTTTGGATCCTGAATTACGGAATCCTATAACTGCACGCTGAAGGTTAAGGTATATTAAAGATCAGTGGCAAAACGTGACGATAATTATTGGTAGACAATTTGTTTTATTGAGTCTGTTAACAATTGTGTGAACAATTTTGCAACAGTCCTTTGCGAACAACCTTCGGTGCTTCAGTACGGTGTCTGCTATAGGTTTGTGTAGGCCGGTGCTCTGTATTACATCTTACTAGCATATTACGGTACGTTAAATTCAATACATAGAGCCAATATTAACTGCAGTGTTCTACAAGGAATGTAATAGAAGATTTGTGATAATATCTTGAACGGGATGATTAAAAGCATAGAACCAAGTTGGTAAGTTAGCATTTTAATTTTGAAAAAAGATATACTAACTACTTTTTTAGCGTATTATATGTTTTATCAATATAGATGTCAAAAGATCTGTTTTAACACCGTCTGTTGTAAATTAAGGATTATTTGGGCTGTGTAATGACTTTCCGTGTTACCTTCCTGTAACTTTGATCGTTAGATTTTTTATTTAAAAACTTATATTTATACTACTTGTCAATACACTACGGCCAATAATGGCACCGATAATTACTTACAAATTTATTTACATTTTAATGCTCGAAAATTGGATGTGTATTTTATTAGTTACTTTAGATACGTATACCAGTAATGACCTCATTTTTAAATTATGAATTAATATTACATATTGTAATGTAATGTAACATTTATGCACTTATGGGTAAAACATTTAAATTATTAAAAAGGAGAAATTGAACTTTTTACATCGTGAACGTAAGAGCGTCGTGAGGTATGACAATTCCTTGAAGTCCTACTTTTATAAGGTTTTACTTTTATTTCTAAATTTTATATTGCTTTGGGACATATCCTGGAGTATCTATCGAATCGCTAATTAACTAATCGTTGCGTCACAAGTCACAGAAAACAATATCGCGTAATATTCGCCTTGCCCCGTTACAATGTCATTTTTTGTTAGACTAGTGACAGCATTTTAGTAGACTTTTATTTTGCTATTCCACACTAAATAAATACGTTAATCTGTTTAGATGGAATTTACGTGTATTTACTAAGCTTTGTAAGAAGTTTGTTTTATGATAATACGTTACTGAAAAGTTCATAATGTGTTAGTTAAATATTAGATTTCGCATTTAGGTTTATCAACATCAAAAAACCTTTTCTTTTTCATTATTGAAGTAATAATAATGGGTTATGGACCCTATAATTTTCGACGAGGATTTTTTTAGAGTGAACAAACAAGAAATGTTTTTATCTGGTTCTTTCGAAATCATAAAGTATTTTGAACTTTCAACCGTCATTGTTAAATAATTGTTAAATAAAAAGTAGTAAATAATTATAATTAACATATATTTCGCATAAGCATCAATTGTCTAATACTTTTGGTATTGCGATTATAAAAAAAATGTGTGTTAAGCAATATGGCACGTGTCCGTAAATTGATTGATTACTATCTTATGCATAATTTGGCTTTGACACTGGCCATTGACATGTCATTCATATTAATGCTTTAATAATTACTATACATATAAATAAACATGTAACTAGTTGATACTAATCAAATTATTTATAAAACGTTTGTTAGTTTCTATCTTTGAACGAGTATTACGCAAAAACTATTGCACAAAATTTGTTATGGTTTTCATATTAGTATTGTTGTAAGTCTAACTTAAAGTATAGAGTATAGTAATTAGTTTCAGTTATTGTCATTTAAATTTGTTTTAACCCAGCGAAGCTAGGTTGGGCTAGCCAATCATTTGTAATATTACCTAAATATGTAACATGCATTTTTTTTTTAATTTTTAATTTATTGTACTCAGAAAAATACAAAAAATAATAAACAAATTGATAACTAAAACTAGTACAAGGAATAATAGTATTATGTTGGGTAGGATCGTAAATACTACAACATTTAGAGAATAAAAAAGTATAAAGCGTTCGTTAGAAATATATATATAACATTATACATTTATTTAAAAAATACAATATTTTATCATGGTTCGTATGATATGATTATTTTTTTTATTTTAATTTATCCAATGTATATACTTATCTAACTATACATAATTGACTGTAATGAACCAAAATTTTTCGTAATTACTTATTCGACATAACAATTAGGCTTGAATAGGTAGGTATTAAAAGAATATATTTGTTTAAATTAACAATTAACATTTGTGTCAACGGAAATATAAAAAATAATGTTATAAACTTTATAATTCCGTTTTGCCCCTCTGACGTTTAATATTGGGTTTTATAAAACTATTTTGATCCCCTTTTACTTACAAATAGTAATAATTATTTTAATATCAATAATATATAAATTAACTACCTATTGCTGACAGGTCCTTAAAAGTCGTGCATAATTTAATAAAGAAATGTAACTTTAAGAATTACTTTAACATCAAAAATAAGTAGACGACTTATTTTTAATTTTCAGACGATTTCACACGGAATGAACATAATATGTTAATGATCTGTATCTATACTATACATTTTTCTAATTCCTAAAGCCTACAAGGTTAAGCACTTTGTCAAAATGGATAGCTTTATGCCTTTCTTTCTGTGCGATTAGAATCAATGAAAAATTCAATGTCGTTGCAACAAATTGATATATTTTTATGTCAAGTAATTTTGGTTATGTACATAAAAATCTCAATCAATTTTTTCATACAGTATAAAAATAAATCTGTTGTTTTAAAGAATTTTATTTTTATGATAAGTTGATTTGATTATTAAATTGTTATTTTTCATAGAAGGAAATATTAGCACAGAAACATCGTGCTCGTAAAATTAAGCCGACATTTACTTTAATTGTACAAGTATTACCTGTGTCCTTTATTTAATTGTAAATTTTAACTATATTTCTGTATTTTAAAACTACAAATGCTATGATATCAGTGAAAGTACACTAATTAACGCTTTACATTTGAGTCATAAGGTTTATAATAATAAAAATTATTCACAATGTCTACCTTGGCTTAAAACAAACTTAAGCAGTAGTAAACTCTAATGTACTCTATTTCGTTGTTAGGTTTCAGTGAGACAGTAATGTGTAAGAATATATTGTGTAATGTTTCGATCAGGTGGCGATGGTGGATGTTGCTTATGTTTTTGTATGGACGGATGGAAGTGTGCTTTGCAAAGCAACCGCATATCTTGATCATTATGGCTGATGATATGGTAAGTTAATTATTATATTTTATTTTTATATTTCAAAATCTGAATCTGAATCTTCCTATGAAGCTATATTATAGTAATGTTGTGATTGAGAAATATATTGTGACTAGTGTGTTTAATAAACTCAGTGGTCCACCCTTTTACAAAATCATCACTATATGTATTTGCTTTAATTATACTTTGAAGTTCTTGGTTATGGTTTTCTGCAAATTGAAGCTTCATTTTTTTATTTTTTTTATTATATTATCATAATACAATTAATTTCATTTTAAATAGTGAGATTTTCAAAAGAACCAAGACTCATTTGCCGATCCAGAAGTTTCACCGCAAGGTTTATGATTCACGTATACTGTAAATATGTATCAAAAATAATCTAAATAATGAAAATAATACAAAGTAATATAAAATGTACATTTGCAATTCTGATTACAATTTTCAAAACTGTACAATCGAAGGCTAAATTACCTTATTTTTGACAAAGCATTAATTTAAAAAAAATCAATAGTTACAATCAAGATCAATCAGGTCTCTGTATTAAGTTATCCATATAATCTATCTCTGTCGAAGAAACCACGAAATTATCATTATGTCATTTTATTCTGTGCGACAAGGCCATTCCATGGTTCATTTACTTTGTTTAGATACTAACAAAGATAGATATCTGTCCAATTGTGGAACTTCTTATTAAAAAAGAGATAAATTATCTATTATGAAATATTAATATATATTTATATATTTTTTTCACATTTATAGCCTAATATGCATTTTGTTGTTAAAGCCTCATAAAAGTATAACATAGTTCCCTGAACTGAATTGATCAGTCGACTACTTGCCCGTTTTTTGATTTTGTGTGTACGATGTATCTCGGAGAAAATTGTAATATTTTGTACTGAATGCCATTTCTTTAGATTATTTTACTATAAACGAAACTCATCTGATCTTCTGAACTCTCAATACTATTTACTCTGGCCGTTTTACCTTTTTATCGACCTCAAAGGGTTACATTACTTTAGGGATCAATCCAATATATTTGCGATTTATACTTCGTCGTGGCATGTTTTTACATTGTCTACTATTTAGTCTATAAAATATTTTTACTTTCAGGGCTTCAACGACGTATCATACCACGGTTCGGACCAGATTCCAACCCCTAACATAGATTCACTGGCATCTAAAAGTGTTGTATTACAGCAATATTATAGTGAAGCTATTTGCACGCCAGCCCGTACTGCTCTACTAACTGGGACATATCCTATGAGATTAGGTAAAACTTTTATATTTATATACTAGTCATTAAATAAAAGAATATTTATTAAATTAACTAAAATGCTAGAGTCCGTAAATGTAACTAAAGGTATATTGTTGATTTTATATATGTAAAGCAATATTGGTGATCAGTGTAAGCTGAATAATTGAGATCTCGATTTTTTTCCATTAATGGCCATATTGAGACTAAAAATTTTTGATTTTAATTGAATTGTCATTAATGAAATTACAGAGAATAGGAATATTTGTAACCAAACGCCTGTCCAGACTAGTTTTTTAAGTTAAAATATATCTGAAAATAATAACTAAAATAATGAGGTCTCTCTAAACGCTCTACTTCCCTAAGGTGTATTAAGTATGTTATCGTGGAACTCAAAATTTTTTTTCTAAACTAAAAGTAGCTTAAATAACTCCTTATAAAATCAGGTATCTGCTAGTGAAACTTCCATTCAGATGGGTTCAGTCTGAATTTCTAATAAAAATTGTTGTTTTGGTCATTTGTATACCTACATCCCAATGCACTTTGTAGAAAGCCGTTTTTTTATATATTACAAACAGGAACTCCAA
The DNA here is from genome assembly GCA_027564055.1 of Neptis clinioides. Classification (NCBI taxonomy): domain Eukaryota; kingdom Metazoa; phylum Arthropoda; class Insecta; order Lepidoptera; family Nymphalidae; genus Neptis; species Neptis clinioides. The sequence goes on from JAOPUB010087036.1 coordinate 7,179, forward strand.
TTTTATTTATATTTATTTATAGTAACATCTATAGACAATTATTTATCACACATAATATACTTTACAAATTGTTAAAGTGTTTTTTACAATGTATGAATTATAGGAACCTTACAACAAACGTCTTAGAATTTCCATGTGTCGAAACTCATTTGTTCCACGCTTCACTCACACCACAACATGTAATTTAGATCATTTGTGTATATATTGCAAGTTTTGATGTTGTAACACGGTTTGTCCAAAAAGGTCTTCCACATTTTGTCTAAGAAAACTTCTGTATTAAGAAAATGAATGTCAATAGTAGTTAGTTTAAGCGAGGATTCTGGATCTATAATTTTATACGTATCTAAATTTTGTAAACGAAGAAATGATATAACTATAAATTGTTTCGATGACTTTAAAGAATCTTTAAATCGATTTACATAATCATGTTTTACTAACAGAATAACTTATTTTTAGGTATGCAAGGAACACCGCTATTAAACTCAGAAGATCGTGGTATCCCAACTTCAGTGAAATTACTTCCACAGTATCTAAAAGAATTAGGATATTTCACACATTTAATAGGAAAGTGGCATGTAGGAATGTCTAGAAGAGAATATTTACCTGAGTCTAGAGGATACGATACTCATTTTGGTATGAGAGGCGGCTTTGTGGATTCTTATACACACGACAAAGTTGAAACTGTAAGTTTATATCATTATTAACCTTTTTTTATTTTTAAATTCTATAATTGTTTAACTAAAAATAATTGATTGATTAATAATTATTAAAACTACGACTTTAGTAATTTTTTCGATGTTACAAGAAATTGATAAAAATAAATTAGAAACGGTTTCAAATTGAAAGCAGTTATTTAATTTTAAAACGTAAAATTAATACAAATCTTACAAAATGTTTAGAAATTACAATAAAATTTTTAACATTAGGAATAATCAATATTTCGTCAGATAGTTAATCTACAGAGATAGTATATATAGGTATATATTGTTTGACCAAAGTTTTTCATATTACAAACTTACTAAACTAAACATAGAGCTCTTGACCGTTTTGATTCCTTTACCTTTTTCAAGGATTTGGGATAGATTTTATCCTGTTATATGTGGTATATTGTATATAATACAACATGCTAGACTATTTGGTATGCATCACTATATCACAGACTAAATCAGATGTAAACTTGACATACATTGTTCGTAGACAGTAAAGATAACGATTGACAGATAAGAAATTTAACATTGACATGCAAAACAATATAGAAATATTATTAGATTTTTTTTCAGAATGTCTATTCATAAAAAATTAGCTTTAAATTTTAAGTATTTAAAGAAACTTTTATTTACATACTAGACGTACCATCGCGGTTTCGCACGGATGCAATTTATCACGTGTAATTCTTAGACTTAATAAAAAAAACCATTTAATTTTTTACATGGCGATGCCAAATAAGGATATTCAGGCACTTAACTATATACTTATAACAGCATACATATTTAAGTATTATCCTGAAGAAACTCAGATTATAACGGGATAAAAAGTCTATATGTTACTCCATATAATTAATGTTTATTAATTATTAAATTAATAATGTAATTTATATAATATATTTACATAGATATTAACAAATACTTAAATTCCTTTAATAATTAAATAAATTATATAATATATAATATAATAACAATGAAATAAATTATTAATGGAATTTAAGTATTTGTGTGCCAAATCTCATTGAAGTTCGTTTAGCCGTTTTGCTTGATTGCGTAAAAAACACCAAACATCTAAACATCCATACATCTAAACATACAAACTTTTACATTTATTATATGATTAACATGTCTGTTTTTTGTCTGCACGTTCATTAAAGTGAACAAGATATTGTTTTTCATAACCAGCCTTTTATTAAAAAAAACATTAACACTGAAGCGGAAGTATATTTCTATCTGAATTACTAATTCGCAATAATTTTTGTGAAATCTTAGCCGAGTTCATTGTACTAGTAACTGATAGCCATGACATAAAATTAATGAAAATAACAATACGAGATAATAAACGAAGATTATTAAGCGTTTAGAATTCTAATAAGATGTTTTTTCCAGGGTTCTGTCATTTTATTCCATTTGATAGTAATCTAATAGTTAATTGTTAGTACGCTATTGTCGATATAGGTTTTATCATAGATATCAGGGTATTATCAAGAAATTTATATATGTATAAATAATAGTAGTACCTATTATTATATTTAATTTTAAAAATATATTATTAATTAAACCTACCTGACTTTTCTTCTTCTACTCGTTTCATTCGTCGTTAATAAGGTTATTAATCTTAAAGTTTGAATTATTTCCGATATTTAAATTATAATAACACAGTTCGACTAGTATTCGTATAAAACTAATCTATTCGTTAAATTATACTTATACTAGCTTCCGTCTGCGGCTTTCCTCGTTGTTTGTACGTTATATTAGGGCTAAATTACACAAATTCTTTATACATTGTAACCTACGTGTTATTCTGATGTATTAATCTATATTACTGTTACCAAAATCCGTTCAGTAGTTTTTGCGTGAAAGAGTAGTAAATATCCATCCATCCAGCCTCACAAACATTCGCAGAAATAGCAGAATATGAAGTAGAATTATGAACTTCCATACAAAGTTTCATTTTCTATTGTTGTGTCGTTTCAACATCAATATGTTTAATTCCCGAAGACATGTATGATGACACAGTTCAACATGGTCATTAACCCCCGTTTTTTTAACGGTGACGAAACGGTATGTGGGGTGGACAGTTTCAATCCTTTTCCTGATAAAACATTGAGTATGTTTATTTATGTGTACATCGGTTCTGTAGTTTAAGCGTAACATATGCTGACTCACTGACAGAGAAAGTAACTTTCGTATCTATAATATTATCTCAAAATATATACATAATTGATAATTATGTGACAATTTCATATCTATAGAGCTCTTGCAAAAAGTGATTGTCGCCAGTTAAAGAACTTTGTTTCGAAATATGGCGAGGTTTTCTACTTTTTGGGTACTGTTAATAATATTTAAATTGTGTGGTACAGTTAGCAGGGTATTTAGCAATCATGCTTTATAACTTTTATTCAAATTGCGACAGAGTTGTATGTATCGTGATCATATTATTTTGGCTGTTACATGGTCATTGTCGTTTATAAACATTGGCAACGCGATATTACTATTTTTCTACTGCGAAAAGTAGATAAAAAATTATAGATAAATAATAACACACTTATTTTGAAGTCAACTAAGTTATATACATTTACTTACGTTTGTCTCATTGCATATGCAGCTTTCTCCCAAATAAATAATGTTTTAGTTACTTAGCATATTTTGAATCATCTATGTGATAACATTATTACGTCCTCACATGTTTGCTTTGTGTTATATAATCTACATCTTGTTGTTTACATCAGCACCAACTAAAAATGTAGAGCATGAGATGAAATGGATTTTAGTTAACAAACTAATGAACTTGTAGTAGAATTTTACATAAAGTTTTATGATAATTATTTAATTTTTTTGTAGTGGCCCAATGGAAGACAATTATTCGGGTTAGATCTTTATGACGGTGACGTTCCACAAGACGATGAAGATAGATATGTCATAGATTTGCTGACTGAAAAAGCTATGAGTGGTAAGTTTCGATTTATTGTAATTAATAATTACCCCCTTGTTCATATATTGTTTACAAACACAATTCCCATTAAATAGAATAGTTGTTTGCAACCGTACATTTAAAAGAGGAATGTACAGTTCTAACCGCGTAAATGTGACCGCAAATTTTGGGCTGTTGTTTACACATACGTTTCCCGCAAACTATGACAAAGGCATTAAAATAATAATAGCAACAAATAACAACGAATTTGTGTAACGAACAAGTGGAATTATTTATATGGTGCGATGACTAAATTATTTGGATTCTTTACTAGATAGATACAGGTTCAATTTCAGTTCCAGACAAAATATATAAAAGAATATATTTCTACGTAACTTTTGGTAATCAGTAGATAAATAAATGTGGACTTTAGAATTCCACTGTAAACCAAAATTGTAACCTTTATTTATTCTTACATTATTATATTTTAGATCAGAATTAAAATAATTAAAGCACAAAAACGTGATCAAAATAATGGTGTTGTTGTGCAAATAGGCTTTTGTGGAGAATAATAATGGTTCTGTCACGTTATTGTAAATGTTTCTACTTCATTTGATCTTAACAATCTTAATAATAGAAAATTCTATTTTGATTATTATGTGATTGACAAAATTCTGTAAATTAAAGTTTGTAACCATGTTTTTAGTTTATCTACAGCCTATATATCCTCCAACGGACTTATGATATAATAACATTTAGGTTTATATTAGATTTTTGTAATAAACTTAACATCATAACGACCTTTAAACCGCCATAAACTTGAGATTACGATAAATGATTTGCGCCGTTGTCCGTTGCTTTAGGATTGTTCTTGAGATTTATTTTTTTGGCTATGTCTAGAAGCGGAACTACGAGCAGCTTTTCACTTAAGATTTTCTTTTTATTTATTGGCTTCTGTAATCTGCATAAAAGTTTCTCGAAAAACTTATAAATAGGTATGTAAGAGATTGTTTAAATCAAATAAATTATTCAGGGGATCACCAGCTCTTATATTCGCTATATATGAGCTCCTGAATTAGTATCTTCCTTACTTATTGCCTTGTTAATTCTACGTCAGTGTGTCTTAATTAATTTAATTGTGTGTGCAGTAATAGAGAATCACAACGCTTCATACCCACTGTTCCTGCACTTGGCACATACTGCGCCCCACGCTGGGAATGAAGGCGGACTGCTACAACCTGCCCTATACAGCCCCGTCAGGAACCGACACATCGCACACTCCAATAGACGACTATATGCAGGTAACTTGCAATGTACATATTTTCGTAAAACTTCATTGTTAAAAATATCTTTGATAAAATCCGTGTCAGCGGTTTCAGTTGCGTGTGGATTTTTGTGTTAACTAGCATTAATAGGTCATATCATTATGCTCACATTATATGTATCTTAGAAGTAATATCAATCTTAATATGTTTTTTTGTTGTTAATATTTAGTTAACTGAGTAATATACGTAAACACTGTTAACGTAATTAACGTTAATTGTTCTTAACAAAATATTCCTATAATATATTCTGTAATTCTAATCAATTTTACTAGTAATAAAATATTATATTTTTCCAAGCAGCTTAGAGGAAAGTCTTATTACATCTATTTTTTAGATGAGATAGTGCCATCTCTACATATCTTAACAGATCGCTTACTCCAAGCCTTAAAATGTTTGTACATCCCGGGCAAAGCTCTTTTCGAGTACAGGACTGGTTGTTGAATGTACATATTCTTGCAAGACTGCTTCATTTGTTATCTTCACTTTTCGCTAGATGTCTCGCATGTTCGAAATCTGTGATAAATATCAGCATATTAATATTGATGAATCATTCGAAATAGATTGTCGAATAGATGAATGTATATATTTTTAAGGCTTCGAAAGCTTGTAAAGAAAATGAAATAATTTGTGTACAACTTGTTTCTTTTTATTGGGATCTTAATCCACTTAGTGTAGCGTGTTTATTATTATTCAAATTTTCAATAGACTTCGTCATGCATAACTGTAATTGCTTTTATGATTTGATTGTTATTCGCTGATTACCATTACATAATAAATGTTATTATTTTAACGGAATGATCTTACAGTTATCTAAACATAATTGTTTTTGTTTCAGAAATAATTACACATTTAGATAGCAGTATTGGAAAAGTTATAAGAGCACTAGCGAATAAAAATATTTTAAAAGATACTTTAATTATGTTTGCCTCTGACAATGGAGCACCAACTGTTGGCCAGTTTAACAATTGGGGAGTAAATTTGCCATTTAGGGGTAGAAAGGAAACTCCTTGGGAAGGTGCG
>JAOPUB010087145.1:0-13141 GCA_027564055.1 Neptis clinioides
TGGAATCCGTAGTCGTTTGTCAATGCATCGTTACTTTCCTTAAAGTTATTTATTTGTGCACTTATATTGTAGGTAGTAGTTATTGGCGGTTAATTTTCATGATCGAGCTTACTACTATTATTTTTTATTTGATACGCTTGTTATGATCTTTATAATATTATAACTGGTTCGCGCACAAGATCAACCGTTTTCTAATATGTTACACTACACACTACTAATCTAATCCTACATGATTCAAGCCTCCGTACATAATAAACACAATGATAAACTGTAGGCATAGTCTTTACACTTTCATGTATCTGGACCTCTAGATACATACTAATAAACGACTATATAGAGCAGAGTGGCATAAGCAATTACTTTATGATAGATTAAATATTACACAATACATCTTTGTTATGTATTGGACGAATGATCCCTGTTTTAAGCATAATATAAAGGGATTTACTTGCCCTTATATTTGAAATAATTAAATTAGCATAGACCGCTTTGATTTATCTACGTAGTATCTTTATGTCAACAATTCTTATTCTGCCCTCACCAGTCGCTTTTTTAATATTTAGTGACTTAATATTATTTTTTATAGAATCGAAATTTGCAGGCCTTAATCTCGTAATAACATTTGCCAAAGTTTGATAGTTTGATTTGTCAAGCACTACTTCTGAGTATGTCGGTGTTATTGTTTTTTACATTATTGTTAAATGTAAATGCCGATAAGAATAGTGAATCAGCCTCCGCAAGATTTAATTTTCGTTCTCTTTCGAATTTTCCTAAACAGTTTTAGTTATTTTCCTCATCTACATTTATTACTTAAATAAGTAGTGAAAATGATGAAAACAATAAAAGTTTTCAATGTTTACGATATTGTCTGTAATTTATACAACAATCTAAATGTTTAATGGTACATAAAATTTGACAAAACAATGTGAATAGATATCGCTGTCTAGATTAAACGTGTTTTTTAAAATTAAACAGCAGTAGCATTCATTAGAAAATTTATTAAATAAAAGAGAGTCTGCTATGTCACTTCTGAATTAGGTTTATTAGAATTTTTGTATATTAAATTACTAGAATAATGATATTTTGTGCTACTTTCCGACACGTAGTTAGGCCTAACAACTTGAGGTGTGTTGCAATAATCGTTTATGCATAAGCCAATGACACACATGCACTAACCAATATATAAGTTAAACATATTTATAATCATTGTTTGTGTGATTATGTGGCCTGATGTCGAAACCGGAACTCAACTAAAATATTTAGCAGTTACCCTGTACATTGTGTACCTAAAATCGGCCTAATCTTCTAGATGGTGTTACACAAGGATCGATTTTGTTTTGTTGTATATAACAATACTTAATTTTAGATTTATCAAATAACATTTCTTTCTGTTTCTCAATATATTATAGCTAAATATAGATATTTTGTGCAATATATATGGCGTGTTTTCTTTAAATGTGTTCCTCTCATACATTGTAACTTTATTTAATTTACAAAAAAAGTTACGTCGTAACTTTGTTTGAAAATACATAATTTAAGTTAATTAACGGCAATAGCATTGATAAGAATAGTCAACTACCTTTTTCCAGCCGTATAAATGTTTAGTGGTACGCCAGTCTTAGACCAAACTGAAATCTGGTCGTGCATGCAGTATTGCTTTCATCTTTGGTATAGTTCTGCCAAGCTCGCTGCAAATTTTTATCGGATATATTTCAGTGAGTATATAGATGCGCTTCGAATTTTTTTTTTTTAATTACGAAACTGTGATACAATCTGCCGGAGTTGTTTTTCCTGATACAATGTGTTAACTAGGACCGTCCTCTGTCCTACACTGATCTCATAATAGAGGAACTATTAATTATTATTACTAGAAACCAGTTGGCCAGAATCACTACTGTTATTACTTTTTTAACCCTTTATTAAAGTTTTATTATAGGCCAACAACACACACGCGCACAGGAAATGCTCAAATATAAACACCTGCAATCATTGTTTTTGAGTTCATATAATCTGACTTATTTGAAAAGCGAACCCCGAATGAATGTAACAAACTCAGCTGTCAGTTCTGATGTTTTAATCATAAATCTTATGTGGTGTTGCACAGGGATCTAGTCAGGGTCCTATTGTGAAAATTACATTTTTTTAAATGTGGTAATATAATTGACATGAATTTTTAAAAATACTTAATTAAGCTAATTTAACAAGGTTATTATAATTCAAATAAGATGTATTATAATTAAACGCACTTTAAATAATGAAAATTACCTCGTATCTCATATAAATTAATGTTTCATCAGGTGTTGTTGCAGAAAAATTTATTGTGAGCCGTATAGAATCTATCTGTAAATGTACTTAAAACAATAAAAATGGACTTGTGTCAGTATGAAGAAATGACTGATGATGATTCTAAAGAATCTTTTAGTTCAATTCTGAAACAGGTTTGTAAATATTTAAATTATTTTTAGTGAAGTAATTATAAATACAATAAAGGCTGCTTTTGAACCTGGTCCTTCTTGTCTTGTAACACTGCGGTAAACGGTTAAAATACTGTTTACATGATTTGTGACTTGGATTGGTCTAAGAAATAGGAAAGATCGTTTTATGGTGCCGTCGAAGGAGTTTAAAGTTTTAAGTGTATATTAAGAACCAAAGATTGAAGCTACAGCATTCTACAAGTTGATACAAGTAGTTTCTTAGATTGATGAAAGTATTAAACTCCAGTTTCTTCATAAATTCTTAGAAAATAAAGTACATGGTACGTACTTCGAAGATTACATTAAATTCTATTCTAAACAATAATCATTGGAATAATATCTTTACAGTTGCTAATAACTGCGCGTCGTTAGGCTTGGTAACAAGTGAAAACAAAAAATATGTGAGATAATTTTATAAATGAAAAATAAACGCGCTAAAGATGTATTTATTTTCAGAGCCTAATAAGTAGTGTAGCAGCAGTACAATACTTCTTATCAGGGATTAGCGTTGGAGCTATTACAGTACTAATTCCACAAATGAAACTTGAAGCTAACAATACGCATGTTATTGATGATAAAATCGCTTCTTGGCTGTGTAAGTTATTAAAAAAAATGTTCGTAAAACATAATGTTAAAGTGTTAATGAAGTTTAAATTGTACTGGTATTTAAATTGCTATGTAATATTGATTGCAGATTCTACAAATGCATTTGCTGCATTCCCTTGGATAATTATTCTACCCATTGCTACCCACTTATGGGGAAGGAAGCTGCCACAGATAGCAACATCAGTGTGCTCAGTAGCTACCTTCACTATCCTTTACTTTAGTCAAACTCCTTACCATATACTTATTTCCCAAATTTTTATTGGTTTTATAATTGGTGGTAATGTTACTTACAGAATTTTGACTGTCGTTGATTATACATCCCCAAAATACCGAGGTATGTTTCTGGCCATCAAATCAGCTAGTACTTACTGGGGTATATGGGTTGCTAATGCGATAGGGACTTTCTATCCTTGGAGATACATTGCGGTGTTAGGTATTATTTGTTCTATTTATACATTTAATGTATTTTACTGGCCTGAATCTCCATATTGGTTGGCTAGGAAAGGTCGATATGATGAATGTAAGGCCTCATACCGATGGTTACATGGACGTAATGCAAAAAGTGAAGAAGAGATTCGTGACATTCTTGTAATGATACATAATGAAAGATCAGAAAAAAATAGAAGTTTTGTAGAAATGGTTAGATGCAAACAGTTTTATAAGCCATCTCTGTTATGTATCATTATGATGGTTCAGTATCATTTCTCAGGTAAAATAGTTTGTAGTGTATACATATTAGATATATTCAAAAGTATAGCTAATGAGGAAAGGTCTGCGTATTCAGCCATGTTGATATTAGATGGTGTTACTGTTTTAGGAATGTACATTGGGGCATATTTGGCAAAAATTTTAAAATGACGTACATTGTATTTTAATTCTTCGTTCATAGCCATAGTTTTATTGTTTATAATCTCATTGTATTTATTTTTAGCTAAATTATTAATAATTGAAAGAAATAATTACGTTATTATCGTATTGCTAACATTATATTCACTATCAATAACATGTGGACCAACAATTTTAGCGTTATCTATATTTGGGGAACTAATTCCTATTAAGTTCCAAACTTATTGTTATATTATTTCGGGATTAACATATACAATTTGTTACTCCTTATTATTAAAACTTGCACCATTTATGTTTTTAAATTTCGGTTTACACGGTACTTTTATGTTTTATGGTATAACATGTGGGTTATGTATAATTTATTTATATCTTTATTTGCCTGAAACAAAAAATAAAACTCGACAAGAAATTGAAGGATTATTTGAAGATAAGAAAACAATTGCAGAGGAATCTGAACCACTACAATGAAGATGGTCCTTAGAAGTATCGATATGAAGTATTATGTTTGGATGGTGATGATGATGATGTACTTTGCAATGCAAAAATCATATATTTGGACCTTATCCTCTAAATTTTTGGAATTAAGAGTGTGATTAAATTACGGTAGCGTTACTTCATCGTCTCTAGTAGGGAAATATATTGTAAATGTTTATATGCCAAAACCGAAAAATAAAACTCGACGAGAAATTGATCAATTTTTTATAGATCGTAATTAATAATTGTAAAAATCTTAATTACAAGGCTATGTACAGCCTACGAAAGAAATAACATGACGTCACAAGGATATTAACTAATTTATTGTTAAACTTATAAATCAATTCGCAGTAGATAATTGACGGGCACTCCAGGATTTTTATAGCCTTGATGATAATATTTTAGATTTAAATGGCGTCTGGTTTAGAAGAAATTATAACGAGTACTTCCTAAAATATGTGCGAAATCCTGTAGTGTCCGTCAGGTACTGAAAATTAATTCTTAAGTTTAACAATAAATTAGTAATTTTCGTTGACCATGACCATGACAGGTTGACCATACTGGTCATGGGCCTTTAGCTACTATCAAACTGGGGTCATTAGGTGCCTTAATGAAGAATATTATTATTATATGCTTGCATAAATTATCTATGGATAGAAAGCTTTTGTGTGATTGGAATCCATAGTAAAAAAAAATTAATGTAGATGTCTCACCAGAGTCTCGCCTTCGCAAACTTGATGCAGATTTTCTGGCTTCACGAGTAGAAGGTTGCAGAGCGCATGTAGAGCGTCGAAGAGCGCGTGCGCCGGTGCGGGGGCACTCCGCCCTCGACCACACACTGCTGACCTATACTCTTTCACGTCGCAAATTGCTATCATTGCACCTGTTAATTTTTTTCATTAATTAAGATGATTTTTCTAAAAGGATTTTGCTGTTTTTTTTCTTAGTAGATCGAAAAGAAAATCTTGTTTTCATGATAATGAGGTAAATAAATCAAACATGGCATGGTTGTGTAGAGAAAAAACTAAGTAAATTATTATTTACAAATCTAAAGTATATTTAGATTTATGCAAATTAGGAGAACAAAAAGATGGACATCAAGATTCTCTCCTTTCTTGACAATACTTAATATAAACAAGATGAATTTACTCACCAGCTGAATTAAACTGGAAATTCTGCAAATGATCGTAAATAACGCGGTGCAAGCGAACGGCTAGTTCCAACGACACGGCGTTAAGATTCTCCCCTTCGAGCTCTGTGTGAATTTTATCCATCACCGTATTCAAATATGACACAACTGCTACACATGCCTGGTAAAGAAAAAAGTGTTAAAAAAACCAAAGCACAGTATACAGTAAACATTTATTTAAAATGTTATTTGGTGAATTTCAACAATCATTGCCTTCTCTTTTGATACCATTAAGAATGAAAAAAAAAAAATCTTAATTTATCCTGCTTTTTTAATAGAACGTTATCTAATTATGGATTTATAATTAAATCTATAGTAAGATATATTATATAGTAGGATAGGTAGCTGGTATAAGAAAAGACCATAATTGTTCATCGAAGCTAATATTTTTATAGATGAACTTTCAGAAATGATAAATTAAAAATGTAGCGTTTCTGAAATTTCCTAAAATAATCGACGCTGTTAAAATTTGTGTTCGTTGATTTTTAAAAGAAGGTACTTACAGACGATGCCAGAGTATCAATATCGCCTTCAGGTTTGAAGTCAGTTTTTTTCTGTTCAGTCTGTAGATGCAGCTTCACCCACCCAACGATGGCAGAAATAGCTCGCTCCAGACCCGCGTCCAACTTGTTCTCTAATTGCTCTGTAACTGTGTTTTTCCTTTGTATGCATTCACCTTGTTTGCTGTTGGGTAAAGTTATTTAATTGTACATTTTAAATATGTTTTTCACTTTCAATATGTAAAAACACAAAACAAAAACTATTTCGGAATGAAGAATATATTACTACTTTACCTAAAATCTTTTAAAGTTAATTTTTTATTATCTTGTCAAAGTTTTAAGTAATTACGCTACGTTTCATAACGTTTACAACCTTTGGATGATTTATTTAAAAAAATAAGAATTATGTTTTACTTTCATTTTTATAATGAAATTAAGTATAAAGTAAAGCATTGCTTAATTTGTAGAAGCCAACAAAAAAAGAACGTATTATTTACCTCATGCAAGGAAGCACAGACTCTTGAAAATGTTCTCCAAACATCTTTACTATTTTATTAGCTTGGTTCACTATATCAAAGAAATAAATCTAAAAAAGAAACAAACATTTGTATTATTCGTGTAATCTGAAGTATATGAACAACTAGCTGACCCGCGCGAATTCATCCGCGTGATGCTCCACTTTTGGGTCGCAGCGTAATGTTATATAGCCTTTTGCCTTTGTCAATAACTGGACTATGCAACACAAAAAGAATCTTTCAATTCGATCCAGAGTTCCGCAGATTAGCGCAATTAAACTAACAAACAAACTCTTCAGCATCGTAATATTAGTATAGATATATTATGTTATATAAAAAAGAAATAATTTATCTCAGCCTACAAACAATTACTAAAAGTAATATGTTTAGATTTAGATTGAGGTAAGAAATGTACGAAATTATAATATTGAACAAAAATCCTTCAATTTTATACCAAAAATTATTTAAACTCAAATTCAGTAATGATATAGTTAATTTATTTTGATCTATTAGTTTATAAAAATGTTTACCTGTGGCGGCGATTTATTTTCCGCGATAGGTATCGATTGCAAGCCCAAGTCAAGAGCATAATCAACATGTTCTATGAGGAGGTGATGTATTAACGTATCCAGCAATGCTATAGTAGTGCCTGGTAATTCATTTGGTGTACATAACTGTTAAATAACAATATTGTATAAAATAAAATGTATTTTAATTATTATTGCTTTAACACCGAAAATTCTTTTTGTCTCTTTAACAATTTGGAATTGTAATTAAAAATATGTAGTAAATATCGTTTAACGGAGAACATTAGCTTATTGTTGATTGAATGAGTTATTAGTATTTGTACAAGTACTATATATTCTATTCTATATATCAAAAAATTCAGGTGATTTTTTTTATATTTTCTATCAGAAATAATATATATAACTTACAGTCTTACACCTGGTGAATGATGTCTTAGCATCGCTCAACATCTTCTGAACTAGGTGCTCACTAAGAAATGTCTCACCTCCATAATTCTCAATTTGAGCTATATTTATGTTTGCACGAGTTCCTATAACTGCTTGCAAATCCCGTCGTAGCTCTTGAAATCTTAAATACAAATAATTATTATTTGAGAGAGAAGAGATTTTTAGATGCAATAAAATAATTTTATATTGACAGACTATATGGATGGATAAGGATCTAATGTAAAAATAAATGTTTCCATCTTAAATTGTTTACAAAGTAAAATTTGCCGTAATTTGAACATTTTACTAATGTTTACATTTGAAAGATTGAGTAATTTAAAGATACAAGACTTCTTATAGATTTATATAAAACTCATAAAGATTCTTACCCGCCACCTTGTATTTGCTTCTTAACATGGTGCTTTTCATTATAATACACATTCAAGGCGTTGGATAATATCGCTTTAAGCCGTCGTATTTCTAAAGCTGGATACCCGTCAGCAGCACCGGCCATGGAACCATTTATGAGAGCTTCTCGTCGAAGATCACCAGTGGAAGTATTTCCATCAGCCGATACTAGATTTGCAGCTACAAGTTCATCACAGACCTTTTGTGTACTAAAATGATGAGGATTGATTTAAACCAATATTCCATCTTTGTTCTGCACATTTATATTTAAAAAACATATCTATCTGTCTACCGTGATGGACTACAGCCTAAAACCGTTCTCATTCCTCCTCCTCGTCTGAGAAAGAGACCCAGCTCAGCAATGAACCATTGAAGGGTTGTAATGATAAATAGCTTGGGTGTTATAAAACCACTTATCCGAATTTTAGTGAATTTTCTGATGCAATTACTTTTGATATTTATTTTTCCATAACGCTAAAATCTATTGAACCCAAATCTCGATCATCGAAGCGTAGTACACAATAAACGTTTGTTGAGTTCTTTCATAATATTGAGAAATTACTTTAAAAACTAATCGCCTATCCGATGTTTTTCGCAATGTTCCGGTAATCTTGAAAAAAATTGGCGCTAACACAACCACGTATTCTATTAAAATTAATTGGCAATATCCTTTTAACAATGTAATGCAGTAAACAATAGTTTTTTTTGTCTAAATTTAAATATTTTGTAACTGAACATAGTTTTGGCTTATGGTTTTACTCGGGACATCGGTATGTTTTCACTAGACCTTTCAGTCTTTTTAGTTATGTCTAAAAAATTCGCTACTCATTTTGGAAAATTATTGTTTGTAGTTACAGATTTTATAGACCTTCCTTAACAGTTTCTTAATATGCATCCTCATAGTCGACAAAATAAATCAATAGACCGATAAGGAAATTATCTTTAGGCTAATCATGTTAGCATCCTTTCAAGTTACTGCGCATAAGTATAAAGGTTTTGCAAGACCTTTTATCCATATGGAGAAATTAATTGTACACATCTCCACAAATTGAGTAACTGCTTCATGAAGCTTGGTGCTCGCATCTATCTATAATAGTATATAGATTTAATTTAGCGATTAAACCTCACATTAAAAAGTCTTTAATAGCTAAAGCTTATTATTCGTACAAGACTATTTGAACGATGACAAAGCTTGGAGTCAAAATGGCATTGATGCTCAACTGAATGATTATACTTTTGTAAATCGTACTGATATAAGCAATGGCATTTTGAAAAGAATGACTGTTGAGTTTCTTGCCGGTGCTTCTCAGCAAAAAACTGCTCCTCGAACTGGTCCTAGCTTCAGACTAAGTACTACTAACTGACTGACCATTATTGACGTTTCAAAAGTACTTTGCAAAAACTTTAATTGGAATAGAATATTTAGAGTTTGAGTTTTATCCTTCGACGAAAAAGCTTGAGCCTTTATCTATGTTTGTCTAAGACGAGAATAATTATTAAAATACGTTTTTTCTTTCTAAATTCCGTTACGACAAAGTCAGATATGATGACCAGGCGTAATTATTAGTGCAACACCTAGAGAACTAGATATAGATAAAGTATAAGGTACAATTGGCTATTATGAAAGATTCAATGCTATGAAACCAGATCCTTTATATGGTTCTAACCTTCTACCAGATGTCTTTAAAGTGTAGAGTTTAGTAAGTCTGTCCGGTGGAAGGAACCATAATATTCTTCTTCACAGAATATTTATAGGTTTTTATCTGATAAGGATCTGATTATCCAGTGGTCTTAGACCATAATGTTTGTCACATCGACACTAGGAAGTAATTATTATCTAACTGTGTTTGATCTATTGTCCGTCTGCTAACTGTGAACAGATAAAAATGTGAACTCCAGTGTATTATGGAGATTGATTAAACTGTAGGTAATAAATCTGCAATGCACTGACACTTGCGTGCGGTAACACAATAGTAACACGAAGCCTCGGTCAAAGACAATCGAAAACGAAAGGAAGCCCGCGGATGTGACGCCATACATGGAACACGTAATAACGATCATCGTTGTATTGTTTTATTTCTTTAATCCACTGCCATGCCGTTAGGATATTATAATTTTATAAATTTTACATATACGATTTGAGTAGGTAGAATTTTGATTTTTTCATCCTTCATCCTGACGTACACCTAAAAATCTTGGTAGACTTAAAATTTTGAAGAAAAATATCTTCCAATAAATGCGTGAATTATAAATATTTAATATAACTATGAGTAAGAATAAAAGAAAAAATTATAAAATCTCATATAATTAAAATATAAATACAGTACAGTATGTCGTTTGTAAAAAAATAAATGCCTGAGTTGTAAATAATGATTTGCGGTCGATGACACTATATCGTGTTAGCATAACACCCAACACATTGGATTAAAAACACATGGAGTTGCTTCGCTACTTGCTAGACAAGTACTTTTTATGATATATTGTTACACATGGGACTTAGTTTCACATTTCATTTAAGGATTATACATGACGCCGACGGCAGAAATGCAGACGTATCTGAACTCTGAACATTAATATAGGTAAAAGCAAATCCAAAACCTGGCAATTTCAAGATGACTAACTTTGAAGACCAACGACATAAATTGGTTAAAATTCTAATACTAGAGTTATTAAACGCATTCCAATACCAAGATTGTCTCTTACCGGAATTTTACAGTGAAATGTAACACCAAGGTCGTGTAGATTACTAAAGTCATGGAAGAGGATGTAAACAATAAAAATTGGACTTTGCTCTTCATAAACTTGGAAATTCCTGCTAATTCTGGGCTGGCAACAAAAAGGAATAAAAAACCTGATAAAGATAATTTTCTTTCATATTTTTTAACAAATATGACAGCAAATCTTAGCTGCAAAATCTGTAGCACTCTTTTCGCTAATTCCGTTGCCTTTGTGAACGAAAGTAGTTTTGCGATTTAATCAATTTCTTATTTAATTTCCGCATATTTGCACATTTTAATTAGGCCTACGATCTCTACATTCCTAACCTAAACATGAACGCAACCAGTTCTGACCTCGCCTCTTGAATGCGATCTATCATCCCGACGACCTTGCTACGTGTTTAAAATAAAATTATAATCTTTATACCTACATCAGGATGATTGTAGCACAACTAAACAAACGAACCAAACTCGAACTCGAACCAAAACAAATTAAACAAAAAAAAACAAATATTGATTTCGAAGTATGGCAACACTGCATCACCTATATCATGTGGGAATAGTGTAACTTTATATCAGTGAAAGAATTTTTGAAATTGGTGCAGTAGCAACAAAATGGCGATGACTTACTGATTTCGAAGTATGGCAACATTGCATCGCCTACATCACGCAGGAATAGTGTAGCTCTCTATCAGAGAATGATTTTTTTAAATTAGTGCAGTAGGAACAAAATGGCTTATTGATTTCGAAGTATGGCAACACTGAACCACCTATATCATTCTGGCATAGTGTAGCTTCCTGTCGGCGAAAGAATTATAAAAATCAGTTTAGTACTTAGTTAGTTGGCCATATCTTTTTAATTATATATATATAGTGGCAACACTACATAGCCTATGTTACCCGGAAAGATCGTAGCTTTCGATCGGCGAAAAAACTTTCAAAATCGCTCCAGTAGTTTCAGAGCCTATTCGAATCAAACAAACAAACAAATCTTTATATAATAGTGTGGACATTGTCCCTAAAGTAAAAAACATACGGTGTATTACAAAAATATAATAAAAATTCACAACAGCGAACGAATGTCCTACTCGTGGCCAAAGTTCAGCACGGACAGACCCGAACGCGAAACATCACGCGTACTGTAATGCATTTCCACAACGCGTTCGGCAAGTCATACTTCGAACTTGAGTAATGCGTACCGTTTCGAGGGAGAGGTGATGGTTAGTTCGAGTGCGCGTACTGATACGTACTGTATCAGTACGCGCTCGAGTGATATTACATGTAATGTATTGTACACATGTCTAGTGACTATGCCACTACCATCAGCTCTGATTAAATCCTATTTAAATATAACTAACCGACCTGCCCCGACTTTGCCTGGATGCATTTGAAGTACCTGCCAAATTCTTATATAACATAAGATTTTTCCTTCAATTTTTTTTCATTTAAAGCTACTCCCTATAACATCCTATTTAAATCGGTCAAGCAGTTCCAGAGATTTACCGGAACCGACAGAAAAAAAAAATTTAAATGTACGTATATACATCCCGGTGCACTTTGTAAAAAGCGATTATTTTAATACTACAAACAGACACCAATTTTATTGATATAAAAATTATAGAAGCGTCTGTATCTGAGTGTTTCAGGCGTTGGAGTCGCAACAATCGATAGGTCGTGAGTTCAAATCCCAGTCACTGGAATAAGAATACATAAGTTTCTATACAAAGCAAATAAGTGAAACTTGTTCAATAAGGACCAAAACTTTTGTCATAAAACACTTGTTTAACGAATTGTCGAATATTTACAATACAAACTCCTTTATCCGTGGACTGAAGTGGCGACTTGATTGTCCACAGCTTACTAAACTTTACCCTCAGAAGTATGAGATTATTATAGTCATTTAACCGACTTAGAAGCTAAGCTGAGCTAAGCTATACAGTAAACAAAACTTTAAATGCAATTAGCAAACACTGAACCACAATAGACGTTATTACTGTTTAACAACTATTAAGTTATTTATCTCGTTGTTTGATAGTGCAAACAACAACCATTTTTTTGCACTAATTCTTTTTTCACTGATGACAACCTTTGTCTATACTTTACTCTACCCATAGTTCAAGCAGTATTGCCTTATATTTTGTTACTAGACAACCCACCCCGGCTTCGCCTGGGTGCAAATTCCCATGTATAATCGATAAATGAAAAAAAAAACATTTAATTATCAATATATTGTTGCAAAATAACAATATTTCAGCACTTACGAAAGTAAACATATTTTATCATTATCCCACGGGAACTCTAATTTTTCCGGGGTAAAAAGTAGCCTATATGTTAATCAAAGATATAAAGTATCTGTTTGCCAAATTTCATTGAAATCCGTTCAGCCGTTTTTGAGTTATAGAGGAACAAACATCCAAACATCTAAACATACAAACTTTCACATTTATAATATTAGTAAG
>JAOPUB010087252.1:0-13135 GCA_027564055.1 Neptis clinioides
ATAAGCCCGCCTTTGTACATATTTTGTTTTATTTAAAGAAATTTTGTATACTGCATTTTATTTTATTTTGTTTTATGTGTACAATAAAGAGATTAAATAAATAAATAAAGCATTTGCTGTTTATTTTGTAGAGCCTACTTCCTACGTTTTTTATTCTATTAAGTTATTTCACAAATAAAAATTTAAGAAATTGTAGAATTGTTAAATTATTTAAAAGTTACAGAAAAAAATGGTATCCTTCTTTTAAGATAGGGGTTTATTATCTCGAATATTAGTGAATACTGTCGCATAGGTACATTAAGAGCAATAATGTTGTTAGATAAAAGTAAACACGAATAAAAAGACAAGAACGTAATGCGTTAATTGCGATAATATTTGCTTTTCCAAGTTTCATCTTAGATAAATGAAATAAATTAAAATAAATGTATTAATTAGCTACATAATAAATAATGGCTTCCATTTGTTTATATAACACAACGTATCTTTTGGTTTTAATTCGCAAAATATAAAGAAGTTTGTTTTTTATTTTTCCTGTAAAATTTGTGTTTTCGATTACGATTTTATTCAGTAGGCGCGTCGATTTCATAAATTCCATTTAGCTAAAGCTCTTTTAATCGTCACATTTTTCTCTACGATAGTAGTTTTTTTTAATTTACATATAAATAACTTTTTTTTTAATATTTCATCTAGTTTGATTTACTTAGGAACTTATGTGGAGCGCAAAGCAATTGCAGCTTCAAGGTGATCCTTCTCTATTACGTCCACCGCCGAACGCTTTTGGAACCCCATTAGCGCCAACATGGGAATTATTACAAGTAAGTTGACATAAGCAAACGGTCAAATCTTTCTTCTATACTTAATTTGTACAGGAATAACTGGCACAAAAGGTTGACAGAACATGGAAATACAATGCAACAATCAATCTCTTTTGCGCATTTCGTTATCGTACGTCGTCATCGCCTAATGTAGTCCAGCATAACACTATAATATTATGATTTCACCGGTGTGAATTTTAAACTACCTGCTTTACATTTTCTTTTGCTGATGTTAACTGGAATTTACTATAAAATGCCCAAGCGGTTAAAGTTATAATTGTCTACTGATGTCGTATTATAAAGCCACAAGTAGTTGCAATAAATGTGAACATTGGTAGGTGTCTTTTTGACTGGAGGGCGGGCGCGGAGTCGCGATTGGGCGGCCGAAGGGTGACTTTTCGCCTTCACTTGACTTACCCCGCCCATTGTGTTTCTCTATATTGACTTTACTACGCCTACGAATAACCGAAATGTTTTTAAAAACTCTTAACGATCAGGGAATTAAGCATTAGTCAGTTTATCACAAGTTCAATCTAAGAAACCGTTTTTTAGAACATTCTGTAATTTCTTCCTTCATTAATTACATTTGAAAAAACAACTCTTAAATTAAAGTTCAACATGTAACACAGGAAACAAGCGCCCGGTTACTCTTCATGGCAGTGCGCTGGGTGCGATGCTTAGCACCATTCCAAGCACTAGCACCAAGCGACCAGCTAGTATTACTGCGAGCTGCTTGGAAGGATCTATTCGTACTACATTTGGCTCAATGGTCGGCGCCCTGGGACCTGGCTCCATTGTTAGCTGCGCCCAATGCCCGAGCGAGGTTGCCTCCTGAACCATTGGCAGATCTTGAACTAAATACGTTACAAGTAAGCGTTTATTTTGCATGACCCATCAAACTCATATGGTTTCTTCTTTTCCCGGAATAAACAGTAAGTATATGTTAAACCAGGCTATATTGCGATCTAAATTTGATTCAAATCTATTCATCCATGGCGCGATGCTTTCATAAAAGACAACAAACGAACAAATGGACGGAGGCGTTAACTTATTTCTCGCATTTTTACATTTTTTTAATTACCTACATTAAACAATTTTCCAGTAGAAGACGTGAGAAATAAGTAATAAGTAGGTACCACGAGCTATACCTGTTGTTAAACATTTTATTCTGGTTTTCCATTGGTTGGTCTGTTTTTTTTTGTTAATTTTATTTTATCTTGAAATAAATGAATAACTTGTGTATATTATTACATTTTTTATAGTTTAATCTTTGATTGGGTTTTCACTTACCTGTTTAGTAAATTTGTGCTTATATAATACTGAAGGGATCCTTGTGTGGTGGTTAGACTCGTCTAAACAAGCCTTAAGGTGAATAGCAAAAAAATCATCCTCGCCTTAAATCATCGCCGATTATTTTAACCACTCTACTCGCCTTACCCATGGAATAGCACTGACTCAACGCACCTGTTTTAATGTAATAATTCTTTACAGGAAATATTGTGCCGATTTCGACAGATCGCTCCTGATGGGAGCGAGTGTGGCTGTATGAAAGCCATTGTCCTATTCTCACCAGGTCTGTAATTATTCTGATTTTATAAATACCCAATTCTGATTTTTATATAAATTGTGCAACTTACAAGTATGCTTATACCTGTGTAATTATTACATAGGTATAAGCATACTTGTAAGTTTAAAATGTTATTATTGTATTTATATATTTGAGTTTAACTAATCAACACATAGGTCAAATATATAACTTTCAATTTAAATAATAAAAATGAATACAGAAAAGAACCATTTGAAAGATTTCTTATCTATTCAGATACTCCGGGTTTGAGTGAGACGCAGCCGGTAGAGATGTTGCAAGACCAAGCACAATGCATCCTGGCCGACTACGTAAGCACCAGATATACACGACAACCTACGAGGTACGAATAAGGCTAAGCCCGCATAGCGAATTTAATTCGCGCGTTTTTCCTCGCAAATTTCTATAATATATGAAATTGAATGACACTACATGCACTTGTGGAAAAAAAACTGCGCGAAAATAATTCGCATTCCAAATCTGTTTTTCGCTGCAGAATTCATCGCGCGGCGCCGCGGATTAAATTCGCGCGAATATTCTGTGCTCTATGGAGGTGTATGGCCTTAACTGCACTGCGGAAAAAAAAAACGCGCGTCGCGGGCGGATTTCATGTATAGCATACTACCTTCCGCCCGCGGCTTCACTGCGTGGTTTGCACTTATCGTTATATTATAGCTATTCTAACACATAGTAATCAGATACTACATGAATCGAACCTCCATACATATTACTACAATACAAAACACAATTATAATAATATGTAAGCGTCTATTTAAACTTCCATATATCTGGCTAATAAACTATTATATAGAACGGAGTCATAAACAATTACTAAGATAGATTAAATATTACTTTTACATTACAGTAACATAGCTTACAACCAATAGAGATGCAATCTATAGATAGTAATATTTATACAGTATAGTAATAATTATACGGCTCCTTGTTAGAAAACAGCGAATCGCAATTTGTTTTCATCTTATGACATTTTCACTTTTGCGGTCTGACGTCGTGCAGAGCACGGTTTGCAGGTGCGTCCGCACCTGCAGGTTTACCTGTACCACCTGGTAAACCTGCCACCTGTAAGTTAAGTACGTGTACCTGTAAGTTTAATTAATACAAATATATAAATTGTTGCAGATTTGGCCGCCTCTTACTCCTGCTACCATCTCTACGTGCAGTCCGCGCACGATCCATAGAGCTGCTGCTATTCAAAGACACTGTCGGTGACGTCTCCGTAGCGACGCTTTTACACGACATGTACAGAATGCAACCAGCGCCTGTGCCTGCTTTTCAGGCCCCTCCCTCATCTGATCCTTGCTCTTCGCCTTAAAGTCGCTACTTGATTAATACGTAAACTTTAAATTTTGTCGTATTCTGGTTCAGTATCTATTTATTACTTATAAATAAAAAGAGATCATTCGGAAAGTAATACTAAGGAATATTGTATAAATATTAAATTGTTGTATATTACATAAATTTCTATATTATTGTTAAGGCAACTAAAAGAAAATAAATATTTAGGATAACAAATCCATGCAAATATGAACAAGTAGTTCTAGTCATTATAAATAAATAATTCATTAGTATTTTTTCTGGGTGCATCAATAAGAAATCAATCCATCTTGAAGAACGTGTTTATATGTATGCGTGCCACGTAAGTATGGGTTTGACCTTGATTGCGCATAAATCATAATTAGGATCTTTTTAAAGGCGCGTGGGGTGCCACAGTGCATCATACGCGATTGGTTCTTATAAGATGTTTTAGTTTCCGCGCCTCTATATTGGTCAAAATAATAAACGTCGCGGATGTAATTGCAAATGCAGTCGCGCAATATACACAGAATCCACAATTTCTCTCACCACTTTTTTCAGACGTATGTGGCGAATTGTATACCTTGTAAACTTTTTGTCTGTATAATTAATATTTATACTTTTGAGAATCAATTTTTATTTTTCTGTGATACTGTGTCTGACATAAGACAAAGCCCACAAACTGTGAATTACATAGTATGTCTTCTGTTTAGAAAAATCGTGTAACGTTTTATATTAGGTTCCATTATTGCATTAAGCATATCGTAATAAACATATCTAGTCATTAATTAATATCACGCATGAAGTTTCATAAAGATAATGATTCTAGTGAAATTTTTCATTTTAAAACTGTAAATTGTAAATGTTACTACTGTAGAACATTTCTTAAGTCTGTATCGATTTAAGGGAAAATATCTCACCAGACATACATATCCATAAACAGGTGCTGAAGATTCTTTTTAGTTACCAAATTATGTAAATATGCAGCTTTGTAACTTACACAATATGTGACTTCTGTAATATTAGCTTTATGTACATATATAAAAATGATTTATTGTTAGAACTCTATTAAAAAATTCCCAATGGTAGTATCGTTTTATTGAAAAAAATCAACCAAACATTATTCTTTGTTTATGAAAATAAATACATATCTATTCACATATTTATGGTCTAAATATAAAACATTTTAACTAAAAAGAACAATTATCAACATTATCAACATGGTTACTATTTTATATTAATTCTAAGGTTTTATAAAATTAACTAGTCAACCCACAGCGGCTTCGCACGCGTGCAATTTACCACGAGTGCGATATTTAACAAAGTTACATTTTTGCCTACAGGAAGGAACTGGTATTTTTCCGAAATAAAGTAGTCTTGTTATCCAGAACATGAAGTGTTTGCGAAATTTCATTGAAATCCGTTCAGCCGTTTTTACATGATTGAATTAAAAACATCGAAACCTTCACATTAATATATGTAAAAGTTTACACTGTACAACTTAGCTAGGACGGTTAATTTACATTCAGGTTTGAGAGAAGACTAAAATGACATCTTTCCAGAATAGCAAAAGTTATTTTTATATAACATATCTCTGTAAACACAGATCTGATTTTGAAAATTTTTCTGTAGATACAAATCTACACTATTCCTTGTTGATAAATTTCTTTATATTGGCATTTAACTAATTTAAAAAAATATTTTACCTTACGGGGATTGGTAGTGTATTTTTATTATCAAGCATTTACAGATTCACATTTCTTTTATATAAAAAAAAGGTATTTTTGTGTATGTGTTGAGTTTACATGATAGATAAGTTAAAAAAAATAAATATCAACCCGTGACATTGACTTTGCCCATTGAATGAATAGCTTCAACAGTTGACAAATCCACTGAATCGTCTTCTTCCACTTGCACTTCTGGTTGTTTGGCTTCATTCTTGGGTTCAGGTCGTGGGAAGTCAAGTTTACTCCAAGCACCTGGTTCTCCTTTTTTTAATTTCACTTCAACTTTTGTTCCTAACATTGAGGCACTGCTCTTAGTAATATCTATAACCTGTAATTTTCAATAAAATATATTAAACAACTTCTGTTTAAAACTTGTATGATATACAGGTTGTATAATAAGACATTATTTATTTTATTATAAGAAGTTTTTATTAGCAATTATAAAAATAAAACAGATGACTGTTTACACAAATTGATAGTATAGATAACTGAAAAACTAATTGTTTATGTGAATATTTGACACAATACTTACTCCTCTTAATTCAAGATCTAATTCAAATACAGAATCATCTCCTTGAAAATATAACTTAGTATTCAAGCGAATAGGATTCAACTTGACAAAACTTTTGAATGGATCATACTTCTTAGCATAAACACTAACAATCACATAGTCGGGAGTTTGATGCCAGTCCCATCGACATTTCGCCACTCCTGCTGGACCGCTCTACAAGAATAAATAAGTATATATAAATACTATTAACTATAGATCACTTCATCTTTAACTCTTAGAAGTCTGCAATTACAAAAATAAGAGGTGCTTGAAACAAGTTAATTGAAACCAAAACTTTAAGAAATATAATTTTTTTTAAAAATTATACAAGCAATAAATGTTGAAATATGAACACTGGCCATGCAAACTCTTTGTTATATTTAGAATAGATATATTTTGTTATTAGAAAATAAATGGTTGTCATATTTGGTCTTTCATGTACTATCCTGAATTAATTTATAAATATAATATTTTATTATGTATTTCCATCAATAAAGGCAGGAATGTTACAACTAAGAACTTAGAGATTTAAGCAGATTTATTACACATACCTCTTTAAACCATTTATGAGCCCCAGTAGTGCACCCCGGCTGATTGAGGAAGGTATTGAAATCTGTTGTTCTCTTTTGGCAACACGACCAGAACTTAAGACCTTCATGGAAAATTGGACAACCAGGATGATATGTACAAATACTGTTATTACTCTCTGGACCTTCATATGATGAACTGCATCCTCCATTTTTACAAGTTGTTCCAATTTCCACAGATTTTCTAAAACAGAATTTATAATTCCTACAAATTTTAATCAGAAGCAAAATTATTATTTATTATATTAATATAGTTATTCAAATACCCTCTTTAGGATAAGCATTAATTAAAATGCAAAAATATAAAATCTTTATAAATATAACATATTTTCCCTTTATTTTATCAGGTTTTATGTATATACGCAATATTCTAATAATAAAGTAATGTAATTCTAATATTTCAGTAATGTATAACCATTGATGGTATTCCAATTATGTCTGATCACCTTCTGGGGGGAGGATTCTACATTGGCGGATGACAGACAATTTGAATCAGATTAAGGAGAAAGAAGGCTTAATATCTCTACAACCTGATTTCTTTGTTCTATTAGTATCAGTAATTGTTTCTTGGCGCATGTTCGCTTCTATAATAAGATTCCACAGCATATATTTAGCTTGTCACCCATTCCATTTTTTAGGAATTTTTTCTTTTTTTTTCTAAAAAAAAAGGAAGGATTCCAGAAAAATCAAAGCTTAGTTGGAGGAGGGGCTACAAATATACTAATAATTCCTAAAAAATTCTATTAAAGTATAGGGAAGATTGCGTATTGTAAGCGTGCTGTGTGTACGTATTAGTTCCATCTGTGACGTTTACTATTTGACAAATAACAAACGCGCTGGAACTTACCACCTCTCACCTCCGCGCTCCCCACGAGTGCTCTAAGTGTCTTCTGCATATTCAAGGTCAAACCTATACTTTCGTGCCGGTGCATTGATAATCAACTTTCCCTTCCTTGAATCCCATCGCTTATTTGAATCCTTTGTCAAGCTCTAGTCTATCTCTGTACTGAATGTCATCAAAATTAGTTTAGGCGTGAAAGCTTAACATACAGACAAGATGAACTCTCGTGAAATCCACGATGTGATTAGAAAAGAATTGAATCTGTTTAAATTTTGAACTTTTTTGGAAAGAACCTGGGGCTTGTAAACCAGGTACAGGCTTAAGTATGTTACAACAACATTAAATCTATACTAATGTAATAAAGTTGAAAATTTTAATAATTTGTTTCTATGTAATCTCATATTCTCAACAATCTCAGAAACTATTTTTTATAATACAACATTTTTTTTAGTGTTGGATAGCCCATTTATAAAGGCAAATTGTAGGCTATACTGCAACACTGTACGGCACATAGGAAATGAGAAATACGCGGACAAAGTCATGCGAGTCAACTTGTAATGTATATAATGAATTTTTGTTGGTTAGAAAGCGGTAATCTCAGGAACTATTTGCCGTTTTCTATGGTCAGGGTTGGCGTGCTTGAAGACATCGTGGATTCTGTAACCAATGTTTAAAAATCAGTGTCAAAACTCGCTTCTATAACAAGATTCCACAGCATATATTAGACTTGCCACCTATCCAATAACTGTGTGTGTTTGTGTGTTTTGACTTTATGTGGATTTTAAGTATTATGAGCTCAAATAAGATGACTCTACGTTGATTTTAAGTATACAATATACTCATTGATGGCTTTACGTAGATTTTAAGTATTATATTCTTAAATAAGATATATTTACGAGGATTTTAAGTATTGTATGCTTAATGCAAATGTCTTCACATGGATTTTAAGTATTATATGCTTAAATAAGATGTATTTACGAGGATTTTAAGTATTGTATGCCTAATACAAATGTCTTTACATGGATTTTAAGTATTATATGCTTAAAACAGATGTCTTTACATGAATTTTAAGTATTATATGCTTAAATAAGATGTATTTATGTGGATTTTAAGTATTGTATGCTCAAGAAAGATGACTTTACATGGATTTTAAATATTGTTTGCTCAATTCAGATGATTTAGATTTATTATATTATTATCTCGCCTTCACTGATTTAGAATGTGTAAACTATTAAACATTAATGGCAGTTATCCTTGTACTGTGATAGACAATGTTCACTCTAAGAAAGTACTCAAACTACGTTTCTTGTGTTTGATGTAATATTTCTGTTTCAGGGTTCGTCCTCGCATCAGCAGTGGTGCTGCTCCTCCTAGGAATCATATGCGCAATATTCTTCGGCACATGGATCCGGATGTTTATAGACCATGTAAGTAAATGAAGCCAATAATATGGAGGTAACTGACAAAAAAGTGTCATGGCGCCTCTGGCGTGCCAAGATTTTGTGTGCATTCAATATTTACGTAACTAAAATGTTTTTAGATGATGATGTAATTCAAAAACTGCTAAAAAAACCCCATGACTGAGACCTTATTAGATAACCATTGGAACCCTTCTTCTCCCTCTCTATCATTTTCATCTTAACGGCACTCTTATAAGTTCATTAACCCTACAAAGCTAACGAGAAGGGAGACGGACCCTCAAGGGTGCCATAGGCTACACCAATAAACGAGAGAGGATACCAGAACTATGGCACCGATAGGACGCCATGACTAAGACCGTTTTAGATAAACTCTAGAATCCCTCTTCTCCTCTAGATCCGCCATTTTCGTCATCAGGAGTCCATTACGACGTCCTTGTAAGTTCATTGATCTAGCAGATCTAGCCCAAGGGGAGCCATAGGCTACACCAATAAACGTAAAAGGATTCCAGAACCATGGCACCGCTAGGGCGCCATAACTAGGACCACTTTAGATAACCTCTAGAACTCTTCTCCTCCTCCCACTCGAACCGCCATTTTCATCATCAGGGACCCATTACTAAGCCGAGCTTCCTCCCCATACTGTGGTTAAGTAATAGTCCACCTTGCTGGTGCAGTGCGGGTTAACACACCCCGAAGAATAACTTTAGGGAACTGTCAGACTTTTTTGATCCGCCATATTTAAAGGTAAGTTTAATTCTATTCGTGTTGATAACATGACGTTATACTTCGACCTTCACGCATAAATTACTTGTAATTTAGTCATCAGGGTTTTGTGTTCACTGATAATGAACATTTGGGGAAGTGCAAGGTCATTGGTGACTCCCCTCTCTCCCCTCAGTCTGCTACCAATTCTACTAAACGACTTTTTAACATTCCCGTTCCAATCCCTATATAAATTGGCTTAAATGACCAGCCAAATTCCATCAGTAACCAGCATCCATTATGGCGGCTGGCCGTCCGCCATATTGGATTTAGAATAAATTAATTTTGTTATTCATATTCTTTTCAGTAGATCCTTTCATTTGATACCCATATTATAGATATACAAAATAAATTAGTATTCCGCCATCTTAGGATAACGGCCATATTGGATTTATAGTAGATTTGATACAAATATCAATATTTATACTAAAAAAAAGTAGCTTACCATCTTGGGTTGACCGCCATATTGGATTTACAATAAATTTATTTTATTTTCCGTACTCTTCTTAATAGATTTGTTACTCATATCGAGAATATAAAATAATAAATAAAAAATAATACTCCGCCATCTTGGGTCGTCCGCCATATTGAAAACAAAGTACATTTATTTATTTTTTATTCCCATTGTTTCTTTAACAGATAATAGAATTTCATACTCATATCATTGCACACATAAATAACTAGCCTACCATTTTAGGCCGTCCGCCATATTGGATTGAGAATACGTTTATTTTATTCTACGCACTCTTATTAACAAATGATATAATTTCGAACTCATATCATTGGCGTACACAAAAATAACTAGTCCGTCATTTTGGACTGTCCGCCATATTGGATTGAGATATTTATTTGATTCTACGTACTCCTTTTAACAGATAATATCATTTCGTATTCATATCACTTTTATATGCAAAAATAACTAGTCCGTCATTTTGGACGGTCCGCCATATTGGATTTCAATATTATCTTACTTACATATACAAACATAGTAAGTTTAAGACCGACGCCGTTTTCTAAACGTTGTGTGAGCGTGTAATCGAATGATACAGCGTGTTATAATCATTTCACATCAACAATTATCCTCGACCCGAGTACTGTGCTGTTTTGTAACGCGGTACTGTCATAAAAAAAAAAACTATATATCAGTGGTGGTGCTAGACGTATATATTAGGTCGTCCGCCATATTGGATTTAGAGTACATTTATTTTACTCTTCCTTCTATTTGACATATACTTTCATTTGGTACTCATATCAAAGTTGTACACAAAAATGAATACTCCGCCACGTTAGGTCGTCCGCCATATTGGATTTAGAGTAGATTTTTTATTTGACGATGTCTTGCACCGCCACTATTCGTTCAGTTCAATCTTCATTTCACATTACCCGATTTGATAGTTCGTATGTTTGTTATTTAATTACGCGACAACGCGTAAACGGATTTAGATGAAATTTTGCACACAGATACTTTATATCCTGGGTTACCATGTAGGATATTTTTTATCCCTGAATGATTAATAATAATTCCTGCGGGATTAAGACAAAGTATTTTTACGTCCTAAATACTTTTATCTAGCAAACAATATATTGAGAATTTTTTTATAAAACAAAGTATACATAGTAAGCTATAAGCAAGCAAAGACAGGGTATTTGACTAGTAAATAATATTTTTTTTAATATTTTTTTGCCAACGCTACACTAATTGTCGAAACATACAACACTGGTCAATGGTTAGGCAACACTTGAAAAGAATATTTAGTAACAGGTTTAGTAAGAAATGATGGTCCGAATTTGATGTAACTCTATCACTTATGATGACCACATCACATCCATCATCTGACATGACACGCGAGAGGTGCCAAGTTATTAATGACAACTGAGATGACCCCCAAAATTTTCAAAAAAAAAAATAGAAAAAGATCTAGAGATAAAAGCTGAAGAGTTTGTTTGTTTGAAAGCGCTAATCTCAGAAACTACTGGTTCAAATTGAAGAATTATTTTTGTGTTGCATAGTCCATTTATCGAGGAAGGCTTATAGGGTAAGAAATATCACGTTGCGACCCATAGGAGTGAAGCATTACGCGAATGAAGTCGCGCAGGTCGGCTAATCTGTACTAATATTATAAAGCTGAAGAGTTTGTTTGTTTGAGCGCCCTTATCTTAGGAATTATTGGTTTGAATTGAAAAAATAGTTTTGTATTGAATAGTCCATTTATCGAGGAAGGCTATAGGTTATATATCATCACGCTGCGACCCATAGGAGTAGAGCATCACGCGGATGAAGTCGTGCATCGAGTAGTATAATATACATTTATCTAGGAAGACTTTAGGCTGTTAAACATCACGCTGCGACCCATAGGAATGGAGCAGCACGCGGATTTGGTAATCTAAATATTATAAAGAGCGAAGCCGGGGCAGTTTGACAAGTAATCAAAAGAACCTGTCGCATTAACCCAATTAAGCGACTAAAGGATATACAAATAAATTTATGTAAAAAACCGTTAATTTGCTGTTGTTCACACGACGATGCATCCGTTATCCGTTACTTTTGTGGATATAGATACTTTGACATATAATTTATTATAAACAAGTTGCGTCCGCCCTTTTTATTAGAAAAAATTTGCAACAGTAAAACAATTACAAATTAAAAAAAAATTATAAAGTATTCATTGCATTCATTTCGTCACGTGTCATATTTACTACTTGCAACATATTCCATTGTGACTGTTCTTCTATGGGTCGTAGCGAGATGTTGTATATTTTATAGCATGCCTAGATAAATAGGCTATTTAATACTGAAATAATTTTTTAATTGAAACATATAGTTCTTGAGTTAAGCGCGTCCAAACATACACACTTTTGAGTTTTATAATATTAGTGTATACTCTAGCCGTCCCGCTCTCGCTTCGCTGAGAAATAATTTTGTTTTCGTGCAAACAATTTTTTTCTCTAAAATATAAGTAGCCTAAGTTACTACAAATACCATTCTCTATCTACCAGAGAAAATGCCATTAAAATTGGTCCAGCCGTTTTAGAGATAAGCCGAAAAAGACAGACATACAAATAAAAATTAATAAAAAATATACTTACAAACAAACACTTTCATTTTATATATAGATTTCTGTCCTCTAGGTCTAAAAAATATAGATGAATTTCGTGTGAACAAGCCGTACCCACGCCTATATCGGTATTAATAGTAATTTTATTAAATACCGTTACAATACGTCACGTTATTGAATCACGATGGCGAATATTCTGAAGTGACGAAGAGAGGTCAATGACCCCTCGGACTATCGAACACTCTGTATTAGTCACTATAGCTTCCAATAACACTTGTCGTAACCTAAGAGGGGTAACACAAACACACCGGTGTGACAGTGTCTGCTATTGTCACATGAGCGACATCAGTCACAATAGCTTCCAATAACACTTGTCGTAACCTAAGAGGGGTAACACAGTAAACACACCGGTGTGACAGTGTCTGCTATTGTCACATGAGCGACATCAGTCACAATAGCTTCCAATAACACTTGTCG
>JAOPUB010087361.1:0-13127 GCA_027564055.1 Neptis clinioides
CTTAAGGCTGTATTGATTAAGTTCATGTTAAATTGGTTATTTACTTGATTTTAGAAGATCATTTTTCGAGGATAATGGCTAATAGCCAATATTTTGATTAAACTAATTTTGTAATGTAAACAATAAAAAGTACTCTACTTTACAAAAGATTAGTAAAACTGAATATAATAAAAAAAAGGAAAGTGACAATTAGAATATAATAGAATATTTCTCAAAAACAACGTTACTAACCTATTTAGTAGTTCTTCGACATTTTAAAATATTTCATTTTATCTCGTTGCAAAGTTACATAAAATGAATACACGAATTATAAATTAGAACGCAGATTCGATTTACTGCAAAAATCAGACAAGTATAGAGACGATCATTTTGTTATTAATATTCGATTTGACATTTCACTTATGACACTGATGACGTTTTTGTTTTGTCAGAGTTGCCACAGGTATAACTTATAAATTCCATGATTGACTTCTATTTTTTTCTTAGTATTATCGTTTTTAGAGACAAAGAGCTTTTAAATATTATTTTGCAGTTTTTCTGCATACATGACAAACAAAAGTATGACAAATAAACCATTTTTGCTTGTCTATTCTTGTTGTTGTATTATTACACATCATATAATTATCGGTTGTAACACAGCAACCCTACTCCCAGCGTATGGTAGCGCACGGCTGTAAGGTTGGCAATACCAAGAGAGTATCAAAGCGCCCTGTGTGGTTGCAGGATTATACTTAAGTTCTTTTTTTTGTTTTTGTTTTAACTAATTATTATTGTCGCCAAGTTAAATTGCAAATATATAAATAAACTACATCGCCTTGTTTGACTCAACTCCACTACAACCTACTTTACGTTGATTTTTGTTGTATTACGTTGTTGATATTTTTTATACTAATCACTTATTATTATTAAATCTTAATTTATTAAATTAAAGACGAGCTCTAAAACAACGTATTTCTTTAAAAAGTAATGGTTGATGGTACCAATCCCTTTGTACAAATATATTTCGTAAAATTCTTATCCAGTAGAAATAATGACTTATTGTTCATTTGTATTTTTGCTATAATAGGCTTTATCGATTAAATTGATGTTCTGCCCTTTGGAATTGGTTATTTCAAACCCATCTTTTATTTTGTTCTAAGTTAAAGATATTTTTATTCTTCATATATGGAATACTTTTTTTAAAATTAATAAGCAGTTTTATCGCATTTGTATGTTTTTCGTCATAGTGGATACGTTATAATTTCGAGTGACTATGGATAATGAGTATCGTTGTGGCAGAAAAGTGGCATTAATAGTTTGTCAACCTGGAAATTTCGACCTAGGAAATGAACCCGAAAAATATCACGAATTAGTAGCTTTCGACGTTAGCATTAAACCAATATTGCAAATGAGACGGTTTCCAAGTTAAAAGAGCTGGGGTAGGAAGTTTTCCGTCATCCACTTTCTCATCAGAATTTTTCAGTGACAGGGTTCTCTTTAGTCCTTGCCTCTACAGATTTCTTAGGAATTTGTTGGAGGGAAAAAATATAACAGAAAGAAAGTTCAAATTAGCTTTGAATTATTTGTTGTAAAAATTTATATTTATTCATAGTTAATTACTATAATTAATAAAAAGAAAAAAGTGCGTTGACTTATTTAATGAAAAACGGCAATATCATACGTAAATCCTAGTATTATTTTTATCAATTGAAATTCACGATCCTATTTTTACCAGAAATATATTTAAAAATACTGTACACTTATACTATAGTAGCGGAGCCGCCCGCGCTTCTCTTCGGGTATTTTAAGTAAAATTATAATCTATATGCGTACATTGTCAATCAGGATGAGTATTGATTGAGACAGATTGAGACCAAACCGTTCGAATTGAATGATCAATTTATTCATTAATAACCGTGGAATGTGACAACACTGCACCGCCTCTGATCGTGAAAAATACTGTAGTAGTTGCTTCTCACTAACTTATTAAAATTGGCGCAGTAGGAACAAAATGGCGACGACTTATTGGTTTAAAAGTATGGCAACACTGTACCACCTATATTACGTGGGAATAGTTTAGCTCGCTATTAGAGAAAGAATTTTTAAAATTGGCGCAGAAGGAATAAAATGGCGAAGAGTTATCGATTTCGGAGTATGGCAACACTACACCACCCTTATCATTCTAGCGTAGTGTAGCTATCTATCGGCGAAAAAATTCGGTCAAAGTCGGTTTAGTACTCTCAGAGATAATCTCCAAATTATAGAATGGCCACTCTATGGCACATAAATGGTCATATCTTTTTAATTATTATAAATATGGCAACACCACATAGCCTATGTTACCCGGAAAGGATTTAGCTTTCGATTGGCGAAAGAATTTATAAATCGGTTCAGTAGATTCGGAGCCTATTACAATCAAACCACCATACAAACAATCCAATTTTACCTCTTTATATCTATTATATAGATATTATGTAGATGTATTATTAAAATTTAAGATATACCAAAAATTTTAATCTAGTTTACATTCCAAATGGAAAGTTAAAGTTAAAATTAACCAAAGCACGGATTTATGAAACATTCCGCAAATACAACCGAACCACACCTAACTCCATTGAAAAGAACTTGAAAACTCCAGCGAAATTAATATCGCGTTGCGAACAAAAACAAATTAATTAGGAATTTGGCACGAATAGGTACTTCATAACTTTACTTGTTTGATACACTTTTGCATCGTTACTTCGAGTTCACTATAGTGGTTGGACGCAAAGTTACTTTTTAGAAAAAAATATTTTTTATTCGCAACTTTTACTATTGAAAAAGTTGTTTTGCTTTTCTGTAAGTTTTTCATCTGATTTTCAAACTATAATTATTGACGAAACGAAGACGAAATAAAATAATAATTCTCAAGATTCAGCAGGGAATTATTCTTCAATCGACTTCCAAAAAAAAAGGGGTTATCAATTCGTCTGATTTTTTTAAATGTTTGTTATGAAGTGAAAGTGACCAGGAAGACATATATCCATATTATGATAAATATAATTAAGTGATAGCGACGATGAAAATTTCAATTAATACTTAACATGTGGATGTTAGCGGTCGATACTTAAAGCTTCCGGCTTTATTCAGCATTAGTTGATGGGGATACAGGAAGCTAAGGTACTGGAACTCAGGATTGGAACAACATAAACTCATCGTGATTGGGTTTAATGCAATTGTCTAAAACTGTATTTTGACTATAAGTCATTTTTGTTATAATAATATTTGTCTGTCTGTTTATTGCATAGTTCCAGAATAACTTTACCGATTTTGATGCGGATTTTTCTGTGTCTAACTAACATCTAAATTATTTTAGTGTGTTTATTTTTTACAGTCGGATAAATTTTTTGTTAAAAATATTTTATTAAGTAGATCTAAATAGACAAAACGCTATATTGATAGTTTAGAATTTCTTTTTGATATGAATTTAAAATTATTTTTATTATGATAAAAAAATTGTCGATTATAGAATGAGTTATAATTAACGTATTAATTATATTTTAAGTTACATTCTAAAATATCTTAAAATATTATCTCAGTTTTAAAATCTATGTGGATTTTTAAACCATGATATTAAGTATTTCTTAATCGTCTGTTCTGTGTATGAAATAAAGAAAGAAAAGTCATCGTGAACATAAAAAGAGAAAACGACGACGACTTTTTGAGATAAAAATACAGTAACATTGTTATATCTGTTAAACAAAAAGATAATAATGTACCGGAATACTAAATAACGAAATACAAGAAGGCAATCGATCGTGTATCGAAGCGTATTGGTATTTTCGTAACAAAGGCGCTCTGGACTGTCTCAGAGCGTTTTATGCGACCAGTAAAACAACTCTAAACAAAAAACAGGCGTACTTAATTTTAGATACAATCGCTATTCATGAGTTAGACATTTTAATGGAAATTTACCCAATAATGTGTGCTATTTTATATCTACGTTGTTGCTTTTACGTAAATTTGAAATATATGTTATACGTCTACAGTCTATACGCTACACAGCATGAACAAACTTATACCAATACTACTCGTAATTTACAGATATACTAGCCGACCCACGCTGCTTCATCAGCGCAAGGTTCCTCTCCTATGGATCGTAATGAGATGTTTTATAGCCTATTATAGCCTTCATCTATAAATGGACTATCCAACACAAAAAGAATTTTTCAAATCGAAGTAGTAGCTCCTGAGATTAGCGAGTTCCAACAAACAAACTCTCCACCTTTATAATATTATACTATACTAATATACTATAATAATGTGTGCTATTTTATATCTTTTTGCTTTTACGTAAATTTGAATTATGTGTTATACGTCTACAGCCTATACGCTACACAGGATGACACACTTATAATAATACACTTTATATATATACTAACGCTATATAGTTTAAAAGTATAAAAATAAATTATCAGTAAATATTTTATTATTAACCCAAAGGTATTCTTTTATCCCGGAAAAACATTTTTTTTTTCCGTGATAAAAGAATAAACAAAATTTTATATAGGCTCTTTTTTTTGTTAATCTAGGTTATAAAATATCTGTGTACTAAATTTCAGGTCAGTCATTTTTATGTCATCGTATTAGTAATATTATGTTTTAGTAATAATATAAGGAGCGACTTGTCCGATTTTGACAACTCCTTCAATGATAGAAGGCGATATTATTCAAGCAGTGAGGGCGAGTATAACAAATACTCGCCTCCACTACGCACTACTGAAGACGATGATGAAGGTATTCTGTATCCATCATTCGTTCCTGGATATAAAGCCCCTGGCAGTGCTTAGATTCCTGCCTAAAGTCAGGAAAATTACTAACAGTAAATTACTACGCAGTACTGAGTATGTATAGCTTTTCTTTGCTGTAGAATAAAAGTATGGTTCCTATCCCTTGGGTAAGACTAACTTTAAGTTCTCGGTATGAAATTTACTATTTTTTAACATTCTCGTATATACGAGTATTATAAATACATATATAGTAATTAATGAGAATGGCAGAGATGACTGAGGCTATTTTAATTTTAATCAGAACGTAAATTCAACAAAGAACTAAAAATTTTAATATTTTAAGTAGATGAAAAAATAATAGAAAATGCTTTTATCTACCAAAAACTCAGGAAAAGAGCTTAAAAGCAACTTAAAAGTTTTAAGTGCACATGCATAAATTATTAACTAAGATCTAGAGAATTTAAGTGATGATAATAGCATTATGCTAACAAAAATTTATTTTTGGTATTAATGAATTTAAGATTTATTTAGCTGCAGTATTTTAGTTTGTTACAAACGTAAGTGTTATTTTAAATTTAAAGAGATCTAAAAGCCAAGAAATTAGCAAGTAGCTCATAAATATCTTAATTTTTAACAAAAGTTATTTATTTATATTATTAGAAATATAATACAAGGGATTTTAAAAATAAATTATATATTAAATACAGAAATTTAATTTTATAATAAATCGTTGAAGGAAAAACCAGTTTTGGATTTATCTATAAGAAACCGTCCTTTGGTATAGATAGAAGTTATTCAGAAGAAAAAGAAGAATTGAAACAGTACATGGCGTGAATAAAGCACAATATCTATAAATGTGGTGATCCTAATATTGAGAGATAGCCTAGTGGTTAAGACTTTAGTTTTAAGCATTAAATCACAGAGTATTCGTTCAGGTATGGAGTACTGCTGTCACCTCTGGGATGGCTTTGCCAAATACCAACTCGATGCATTGGACTCGGTTGATCGTCGTGCTAAGAGACTCATTGGAGATGAAACCTGCGTACGGCGTACGGCGAAAATTCCAGGATCTGGAGCATTAGATCTCAGTATTCTACAGACTATATTACGGCGAGTTGCGCAGGATGACCTAATACCAGCTTCGCCATTTTACCATCGAACCACTAGACGCCGTAAAGGTCTCCACCTTTGTAGTAGATACACCACCAGTCCGCTATGCTCGGCTGCATCTTCACTTTCCATCAGATTTGATGCAACCAAGCGTTTGTCTATTGTTTATAAAAAAAAGAAAAACAACGAAATCATCGTGAGGAAACCTGCACTCCTGAGAGTTCTCTAAAGTTTTCAAAGATGTTAGAAGTCTGACAACTAGCATTGGGCCAGGTTGGTAGACTATGGATTAACATCAATTTAAACATTTTAGTGAATAGTATTGTGTGCCTGAGAGAATGAGTGCGTCTGTTAGTACGAGCACGTCTGTCTGAGCGAGAGGGAAAATGTTTCACCCACTACAAATCGAGGTATCATGGCATATTGCTTATGATAGAATAAGTTCAAAAAGTGAAAAATCTAAAATCACATCCCTAAACACTGTCTGCTGGCTTCCGTCCAGCGCGCACGCAGAAATAGCTCACACGACACTCGACAGTTGACCGCTTTAATTGCCCTTACGGACATTTGGATACCATTTTTTGTTACACATTAACACATTCAATTTTGTAATACACATTAAATGGCACTACACTGCCAGACTTTAGATAATAAAACATTTTGTGGTGTAACACTGATCAAGTACTTTTTAAATGATACCGTCATTCCTCCTGAATTTATTTATTTCACTTTTTGAGATAATAAAATAAATAAATAGTCTTCTTTAAACGTAAACGAAATTATTTAGGGTTTATTCGACGTGGTGGGAAAACAGATAGGGTGACCATTCTGACAGTGCAAGTAGTGTATGTCCATGGAGATGACAAACGTTTTAAAATAATATTTGGGTAGTTAAGAAAAATTTTTTCAGGAATCTGTTTGTGAGCCTGAAAGTGGGTTAACGAGTAACAGTTAACTAACATGAACATAAATTATATATGTATGTATATATATTAAGTATATTATAATATTAACTAATTATTTCTATACTATCAAAAAGGTTTTCTGTTCTCCACGGAGGGTTCAAGAAAACTCTTGTTATTTCTTTATTTTGATGATTTAACTTAACTTCTTATCTTCTTTTTAAAAGAATTCGATTAAAATATTATTTTACTATCCGTAATATACTATGGTAATACTATCCGTGTATAATTCATTTATTATATTTACATAATTCATTGAAAAATGAAATCTCCATTTATGGAGAGAGTAATTTAAATATTAAAAATAGAATCGTATTTTTAAAAGCCTTAATATAACACCCAAAGTATATCCGGTTTCTGAAAGTTAAATATATAATTTTAT
Organism: Neptis clinioides; assembly: GCA_027564055.1. Classification (NCBI taxonomy): domain Eukaryota; kingdom Metazoa; phylum Arthropoda; class Insecta; order Lepidoptera; family Nymphalidae; genus Neptis; species Neptis clinioides. The sequence continues at coordinate 7,203 of JAOPUB010087361.1, forward strand.
GAAAAGTTAAATATATAATTTTAAAACACACAATATTTTTCTTTAATAACAGAAAAATATATTCTTATAATTATTATGCTTGTAATTTATTTCATTCGCTCACTCACTGCTCTATTTTCAGTCTTAAGTATAGATAAGGACATCTTACTTAGATTTTACTTCAAAAAAATATTTATATCATACGCATTTGTTAATCATTACCTAATTAAATTCTTAATTCAAAACTATAATAACATTTATTTTTGAAGAGGGTTCCAAATCAACAAAAGAGTCTATGAGTTTTTAAAAATTGATCTAGTATATTGTCTTATTTTAAAAATGAATACATTCATTATTACCCAATAAAAAGATATTCGTAAATGTTTCCTGTAAAAGACCAGGGTCATGTACCAAACAGTTAATATTTACCAAATGCCAGTCAAAACCAGTCACGTTTAAGTAAAGATTGCAGATTGATTTCAACACATGAATATTTATTAATTATGAAGCTGTTTTTATCTTCGTGTATGCAAACATTCATGTTAGAATTTTAAACAAAAAACAACATAAACAAATAGATGCACATTCTTAAAAAATAACTGCAAATATATTTTTAGAGTTTTAAAACGTGTAAGCTTTTATACATTTACCTAAGTTTAAAAATCCAAAACATCAAAAAATCTAGTAGCAGTAAAATAGAAAAAAAAATATATATTATAATTAATACTATATTGCAATTTTTAAAACAAGTTTTGAGTGACATACACAATGTAGAGTTACCAATTTTCAGGGTGCTGTAGTGTAGACATAACTTACCTGAAAAAGAAAACATAATTTGTATTATAATTTAATAATAATTGTTTGAATTTAAACATGAATTAAATAATGTATCCAGATATTTTATTTATTTTATCTAATTACTGAAATAGCTATAGTGCACAATTTTTATATGAAGTAAAATTTATATTATATTAGTAGTTTTAGGAGGAACTTTAAAAGTAATTTGTACTGCTTGAGAAAAAGCCTTTCAACCAGTCAGTAGTCAGTATCCAATAATATCTACCGTCCTACATGGCTATTCAAAGTGACCAGATGTCGGTAGTCGGTACTACGATAAACAATTGTGCTATCTCCTTTGTTACACGAGCCAGCTACGGGGAGCCCCACCCAGTTACAGTTAGCAGCAGGCCTGGGGGTGTATCTAACGAACGTAGGGATGGCTTCAGCTCTTCGTAAAATGGGCGAGCCTTTAAATAGCGCTATCGAAGTTGTGTAAATGGCAGAGGTCGTTGTTATGCAGAATAAATTTATGTTTTTTCAGATTTTATTTACCCAGCTGCGACTAAAAATAGACTTTATATAAAAAGCCAAATCTAAATTGATTCAGATGTATGAATTATACAAACATTACACATTTACAGGTTATTATTTATGAACATTATTCAGTTATCATAATAGTATTATAGATTAATATTTTACTAAAAATACCTTTACTACCTAAAAGATAAATATTTTATGCAGAGTAAGAAGCTGGAAGGCCTTTAAGTACCGCTACTCGACCCTAGATGGCAGCTGCCGACTTCAATTATTATTAATCTATAACTTATAGAATATTTCAAATGGAAGTAATAAAACGATCAAATCTATCAAGTATCTATAAGATATTACTAATATTAGTATTACTGATAATTTCATAATAAAGAAATAAATAAATAAATATTGATTAATTAAATAAATGATCAACACAGTGCAAAATCTTTAGATTACGGATCGAAAATAGATTCCAATATAAATTTGTGAATGAAAAATTCGATTTACGAATCTATTTTCAATATTTTCTTGTCATTTATATTATAAATTAACTACCAGCAAACTAATTTCCAAAATCCATTCCCAATATAATTATTTATGCAATGTAATTCAGGGAAGTATATATGATCATTCTCTGTTTGTAAATAAATATTGTATTATCACAAATAATGTAGACTCATAAAACTGATTCAAATGCCAATTAAATATTATTATCGTGAAATTTCGACGTCCAATTTTGACCAAATGGTTTTCAAAGTTTATCACAAAATTATATGAGGTGACACTAAAAATATTGTTGCCAATAAAAGAGATTAATTTCCTACACGTCCGCAATATGGTTAGGTTTTTTATTTTCTTGGGTAGGCTATAAATATCTTGCTAAGTAGGTCACTGTCATATACATATAGGATTAAATGAAGTGTGTTTGTTGGTTTGTCCTTGCTTCACGCTGTAATGGCTGTAACATCGATTAATTCTTTCTTGGAATGGTATAATTACGGCGCCTGGATTTTTAATATAGCAAATAATCTAATAATCGTATTACATATTATCAAATTCTAATTTAGTGTAGCAGAGTCTAAAAAAAAGCAGTTTAAGAAAGGTTCATCTTTTATTATCTTGTAGTAAGAGTAGGTTTTGCTACGTAATACTCTTTTAGTATTTATTTTTAATTTTATTTATTAATAAAAAAACAATTTCCTAATCTGAATTTGACTTATGAATTATTTATATGAGTTTGATTCTTTTCTCTTAGAAATAATTTTATCTTTTGCTTCACGTTATCCTGTCTCATGATGAGTATATACTTCCTTTACCAAATTATTCAATTCCGGAAAGAGAAGGATAAAGTTTTAATTACGTCCTTCTTAATTAAAAGTGTTTTTTAATTGTAGATTCGTTCTGTCCATTACTAACAAATTCATCAAATTTTATCTGTAGCTCTTAACATTGCTTTATTGTAAAACCATTTTATTGCAAAGTCGATCTCTAGCCAAAAGATTTAATAAAATATCAAGATTTTCTTTGTCTATCTGTCTACTTTTGTAAATTCATCTATTTTATTCATATGTTTTTTGATATATCCTTTTATATTAACGATAACGACGGAAATTATTAATTTTTCAATTTAAAAAAGAGATGTTTCGTATAAAGGCCAAGTAGTTAATATGTTTTGAAAAACAAATAAATCCAAGCTTTCTCTCAAAGGCTTGTTAAATTATTTTTGAAATCTGTAAACCTTTTAATTAGAATGCGACCTTTGACATTTACGGGGTCAGGAGGTCAGCGAACGAGTACTGTGAGACAGAGACAAAGTATTTCTAGGTAAATCGATTACCTTATATACGACTATATTTATAACTCTATACATTATGGTAAATGAATATCTGTATATAAGAGATATTTGAGGAAACTTAATATGTGTTGAATTTATATTATTAGTCGACCAGAGCCCTAGCTTCATTGGGCTCAAATATATTTTTTGAGATTCGGTTTAAATGAAATAACTCCTTATTATTCTTATGATAGAATAAGATAAGACTGAACAGTGCAATGTTAAGGCACTGAACATAAAGCCAAAAAGTTTTTAAAATTATTTGGTGTCGTATTGGTGTTGTAAAGGATATTTTCTATGTAAAAGTAATAGGTAAGTACCTACCATTAAAAATCTTATAAATTAAAAATCTATTTTTTACATAAATTTAATTGATTTACTACATGAACCTTATGAATTGAAATTCACAAAACGTAGTTGATGTTTTCACAAAATGAGAGAGCTATAGGTATTATATAAGATGCTAGTCGACCCGTCTCGGTTTTGCCCGGGTGTAATTTACCACGCATTACAATGAATACCTTCTTTTTTTTAAATAAAAAAAATGAAACAAAACATCTCGCGACAAGCTTTTACGATTTTATGAATAATGTATATAGGCTATAAGTAGACAGTTAAAATTTGTACCCTTGTCAAAACATGTGCATCTTGTCTGACGATTTGTTGCCTCCTTGAAGGAAGGACCGAATGGGAATGAAGAGAAGAATGATCTGGTTCCGGTGGAGCTCTGAGGGTACCAGAACCATAATATCACCTGGATGGGAAGGGGAAGGGTAAGTCTGGCCCACATGCGGCTCGACCGGAACATGTCAGAGACGCTTTGCGGCCGGATTCGCATGCTGGTGCAGAACAGATCCCCTGCCACTAAGGGCATACAATTGGATTGGATTACAAACTATTAACAATGCCATAATCCCGCAAGTAAGCTAAAATGTTTGGTTTAGTAAACTGTCACGTCTGTAGTCAATTGATTGATTTATAAAAAAAAAGGAAAAAGCTTAATTTACTGTAATAAATAATAACAAACATCGTTTTTATTGTGTCTTATTGAACTCTATTAATCTTATGAAAGAGAGCGATACATTTTTATATGCGAGTGAAAGAGATCAAACACAATATAGCTGTTGCTATTATATTCCATATTTTTCAATAACTTTAGATGATGACATGACTTCTTCCCTCTATGTAACTCCCTAATTACTATTGTTATATCCAATATCATTTTCAATGTATTTTTATGTATAATACGTCCATTTATAGATTGCCTTGAAATGAAATAGAGCGGATGATTATGGGGTTGTTATTATATTCATCCCTTTCTATTTGTTCTTCCTTTTTTTCTAAATACTGTAGTATTATCTTCACCGTTTTTAGTACAATGATATCAATGTATAATACGTTTATTCTTAAAATAACTTTAAACAAAATAGAATGAATGATTATGGCGTTGCTATTATTATGTTCATCCCTTTCTAACAACTTTGGGTAGCGATAGGTTTATCCTTCTCCTTTCCTTTACAGCCTAAGTACTACAGCATTATCTTGTGATGTTTTTAATGTCAATGTAGAAGGCGGCTATTCATGTTATGATGATTATGGCGTTGCTATTATTATGTTCATCCCTTTCTAACAACTTTGGGTAGCGATAGGTTTATCCTTCTCGTTTCCTTTACAGCCTAAGTACTACAGCATTATCTTGTGATGTTTCTAATGTCAATGTAGAAGGCGTCTATTCATGTTATGATGATTATGGCGTTGCTATTATTATGTTCATCCCTTTCTAACAACTTTGTATAACGATAGGTTTATCCTTTTCTTTCCCTTTACAGTCAAAATACTGTAGCATTATCTACGCTGTGTTTAGTATAGTGATGTTAATGTATAAGACGTCTGTTTATATTTTTTTAAATATAGCCCGCATGTTTATATCGTTAATGTGTTGGTTTGTAAGTATCGTTTTATATTCGCCATTTTTAGTCTAGTTTCTATGATAGCTCTACCTTAGGATTCTCAACATTCGAAGACAGTACCTAGAGACTAGTGGCTGGTAGGTAATCATTATTAAATTTACTGCCTAACCAATAAAAGAGAAGTGGAGTTACGGCCTTCAACGTATTTTATGTGTCGAGAGGCATCCCATAACTTTCACATAAGCCTAACAGTTTGCGCTTGACCTTTGTTATATATGGGAAAATGTACCCTTCGGTAGAAAACTAAAGTGTTTTACTTTTCGGATATCTTGTTACTAAGGTACCCATTCCATCTATATATCATAGAAATAACATATAATTTGTTACTCTTTTAATGTAAAATTACTGAATAGATTTTGATGAAATTACTCAATAATATAGATTAAATATAATAAAAGCTGATGGATGATGTTAACTTTTTATATAAACCTTTAAACAAGTTTTATTATCCTGCAAATACTTTGATTTTTTGGGATAAAAACTAGACTGTGTATTAATCAAGGTTATAAAGTATCTTTATAAAAAAAACATTAAATACGTTCAATTATATTTGCGTGATTGAGTAACAAACATGAAATCATTCACGTCTATACTAATACTGTAAAACTGAAGTGCTAATCTCAGGAACTACTAGTTTGAATTGCAAAGTTCTTTCAGTCTTATATAGTCCATTTATAGAGAAAGGCTATATAACATTTTTTTTACAAAGATTACTAGTAATTTAGTTGCCAAGTCTTGGCATGCTTGTGGTAGGAGTGGACCACGCCAGTAGTCCAGTGACTGGGATTTGAATTCACGCGATCGGAGTCCAACGCCTGAACCATTGAGCTA
>JAOPUB010087673.1:0-13110 GCA_027564055.1 Neptis clinioides
GTATAATGTTTATAGTACTGGCAACACATACTCACAAAATGTAAAATTATATTTTGATACAAAATCGATATTCATTCCTAGCATTTGCCCGTGACTAGCCTGATGATAAACGACACGGTCTAGAATATAGCACGCTTGCTCCCAGGGCTTCGTCAAAACGCTCAAGCATAGCTTCTCTTTGAGCCTGGATTTGTGCCTAACTAGCTTGTCCATTAGATATGTAGCTCTCAACAACAGTACTGTCCTTTGTGTATCTAAAAATATCGGGCATCAACAGATCATTTATTTGCAGCTGAAATAACGTCGCCTAGAGACCCGACCCCTGCGGAACTCCGGCATTTATAGCCCTTTGATCAGATGAGTACCCATCGACCACCAAGAGTATTTATCGGTCCCTCAGAAAGTCCGCCGCAGAAATTCACGCCCATAGATTAGCAGGCAGACCATATGACGGAAGCTTGCTTATAAGGCCATCGTGCCGATCCCTGTCGAAGGCCTTAGAAATATCCAGGGAAACAGCAAGCGCCTCACCGTGTTTTTCTATAGCCTCATTCCAGTGACCTATGCTAGATCTCCAGTAGACCGATTTCGACGAAATCACTGAGCTTCTAGATACAATAGCCTGGTGTTCAAAATACTTCCCATAGTTTAAGAAAAAAATGGACGATGTTCTGAAGGGTCTGGAGTTGGTATGAGGACTACCTTTTTTGGGCATAGGCGGTATGTTAGCATACTTCTAAGACTTTTTAAGATATTAGGAGGTGACTGGTCTTGAAAGAGAGGCGAAACACAATTCAATTTCAACAGGTATACCATCGGGCACGCTTCGCCTTGTTCACGTTCAGTTTGCATAGCGCTTTGTGCACTTTTTGCCGAATGTGTATTTCACTCATAAGAGTTTCGGCATACGGTAAATCTAGGGGTGTAGCGGCAGACGTAACATTACCAGCGCCTAAAAGTGAAAATTCTGCAATAAGGCAAAGAGGTTCGCTTTTTCTTCTGCGGTGTGAGCTAGCGTTCCATTAGGCCCAGCCCAAACCAGGTAGGTTGATGTTTTAATGCCTTAGTATGTTCACATTCAGACCCAAACCATGCTTTGCAGGATAGTGACATATCTGCATAGAGAATAAAGTAATCCATCCCCTCATGCACCACATCTGTCATAAAATTCGTTCAGATAGAGGAATCGCCAGAAGAAAAGAATACTGTTCGCCATGGATAGAAGGCAAAGAAAACCGCATGCCGTTCCAGTCTGTTGATTTATACCGCTACTCCCACCTCATGTCTGTAGGACGTTGGTAGAAAGTGGACTGATACAGATTTCACCAGATATTGGTCGGAATTACTTAGAGGTTAATATACACAGAGTATCGGGTGTCACCAGAAGTTCGAAGCAATATGCCGTATGCGACTCTATATCAGGTGTCCAAGTTGCACCCTGGACGCAGCTGACGTTAGATCAACTCGTGCGTGTCTATGTGGTCATTTTCCCGATATACGAATAGCCACTTTTCGTGTTGGCAGTTGAAAACCCTTACTCGCAGCGACGCTGAAGTATTATATAAACCTGTTGTATCGCAGATTGATAATTTCTTAAAATTGTATGTAACTGTTGCCAATCTATACTATAATATTATAAAGATTAAGAGTGTGTTTGTGTGTTTGAACGCGCTCATCTCAGGAACTAATGGTTCGAATTGAAAAATTCTCTTTCTCTAGTCTATTTGTCAACGAACGTTTTAGGCTATATAACATCACGATACGACCAATTGGAGAGTGGACCATAGCGCGGATGAAGTCACGCGGGTCGGCTAATATAATATATAAACCAATGTTAAAAATACCGTACGACGTTACCCAACTCAAGTTTCAAGACTTTCTTTCGTAGTTACAGTCTTTGCCTTAGATTTGATTAAGTGTAGCTATTTTCTTAACTATATGTGATTTAAAATATGGTCAAATCTCACGAGAAATGGATGAGAGGGTTAAGCTAAACCTCAGATCGATTAGATAGGGCTAAATAGGGCGGGCTAACGGACGCTCTTTTATATATTATTATAAGCTTATGATTTTATGCTTACTAGCTAAGATATGTTTTTATACTCACAACAGGCTGTCTTGAAGCTGTTGGGGAAGGATTTGTCAGTTCGTTCTCTCATGAACACCCACCGGTTGTTTTCGTACTTGCATTCTATGATCTTGTTATCGAGATGTTTGATTGCTGAAGTTATTTTCATTACGGAGAATGGATCGTCTTTTTGTCCTACGTACAGATACCCGACTTTTGATGGTAGCATTCTGTGAATTAAATAATGTTTATTAGTACCATAGATAAACCCAGTGTATAACAGAGAATCTTTTAGACAGAAAATAGGGAGAAAATGTGAGTGGAAAGGAGAAAAAGCGAGACGAGAATAGTGCAACTGTCCATCAGTGAAATCTTACTAATATTAAGGCCGAGCCGCTATATAACATCACGCTGTGACCCAAAGGAGTGGAACATCACCGGATAAAGTCGCGTGGGTCGGTTAGTGAAATATATATGCGTGTTGCATATATGTAAATAAGCTATTTTCTAATATTTATGATTAGTGCAGCATTCTATAAGTAAAAAAAAAACTATATCAGATCAATAGTTCCTAAGATTGCTTCCTTTATTCAAAATCGTCATTTAATGTCCGACTGCTTGTACTTTAATGGCCAAATCATTGCCATTATAATATTTATGGCAACACTATATAAACGCTACCACTCATAGTACAGGTTTCTAACGGTGAAAGAATTATTAAAAATCATGATTAATGAGTTTCAATAAATTCAGAGGAGACCTCACAAAATGGTCATGACACTTTAATGGTCATTTCTTTATAATTATATTATATATGGCAACACCAAACTGCCTATGTACCCGGAATGGACGTAATTTTATATTTGCAAAAGAATATCCAATAAAATAAAAAAAAATTAAATTGATTTAGTTGTTTTCAAGTCTATTTACTATCTAAATTGATCATTACAGATTTAACGACTGATTTTATGTAATATAAGTTTAATAAAAACTTTTAAGTTTAATAAAAAGCATAAAAACACACAAACTCACCCTGGTCTTTTATCAACAACGATTTTCAGTTTGAAGTCTACACTGTTCATATCGCTTGGCTTCCACTTGAGTACATCAAGGCAAGTACCGGCTTCATAACCCTGGAATCATTTCATTTAAAAACCCATATACCTTTTACTAGTAGCTGAAGAACAATAGGTCTATAAACTATTAGACCTCATTCTATTGAATCCATTTGAATTAGTGATCCATAAAGGTCTATATCGGCCTCCAAAGGTAAAAATAAAGTTAACATCGGCAACCAATGATTTCATTGTATTTTAGTGATATTTATTTTAGTAAGGGATTTAAATATAAGTAGTAGGGGTCAACTTAAAAAAATTGGGGAGTTGATGAGAGGTAAGTGGTGTATATGTGTAATTAGAGTATATTATGATTTTAATAAGATAAGTGTTAGTAAATTATTTATTGTTTTTTCGTCTTTTAATTTGGTAACATTGGAGGTCCAATCTTTATATGTCTGTCATTTCATATAATATGGTCTGAAAATTGTCCGACTTAAATTTCATATAGAATGTTTTTAAAACTTAAAATATTTCTTATATACCGTTTTAGAAGGCTGAAATATCAATCCATCAGGTTCATGCTTTAAGGTTTTCGCAAATTTTTCTTCCAAGAGACTTTTAGCCATTGTAAGGTCCCAGAAATGTTTCTGAACTATCCGGAATGGCTCGTCCTCTTTGTTTATATTTCCTCTGCTAATCGCACGATCTCTGTAAATGTGTTTCACATATTAAAAAGAGTTTAATATTTTATTTATTTACAACTTATTTTGTGCAAGGATTTTCACGTCCCGATGTGCGTCTTTAATTTTTTTCCGCTGACGTACTGTGCAGATCCTCCCGCCGCCCAAGTCATCCAAAATAAGCAAAGAAATACGTAATACTTGTACTTTGTAACTTGTACTTGTACAGCAAATCATACCTTGGATTAATAATTTCATTTTCAATACATTTTAACCTGACTGGGTAAAATGGTTCTTTCCCCACATTCATGTTCTCAAACCTAACAATGTCATAACATAAGTATCTTGGTTGTTTCGTACCATCCTTCTCTTCGTCTAACACCAATTCCTGGAATACATTTTTAATGTTTTATTAATCATCATAATATGGTGAGGTTTTTTTAAGTTTATCTGAGTTACTAACAATATATTTTTAAAAAATCTATCAAATGTTGAAATATTTGGTAATCTTCGAATGTTTTTTTCTAACTGCATTTAGTTTTACAAAATATAACAGTTACAATATTTTTACATTTTTAAGATATCCTTTTATCATCGAGATAGGAAACAGTGGAAAATGTTGGAGGAGGCCTTTGCCGAAAGGCACACCGAGTGTAGAGACATTCTCTAAGTACTCGGAACAACAGGCCTATTATTTACCATCTTTTAATTAAATTTTAAAGAGTAATATATATCCTAAGAATGGAATAACGAAAATTACTTAACTATGTTAAAACTTAGGAAATAATTTTCAGTAACTGATGGTTACTCCAGGCTTTCGCACCATTCAATAAGAACTAATTATAATTTAGTCTATCCTAAACTCCATTTAATTGTACTTGTAGCATGCACTCTGTTTAGTTTGAGCATGATTGTGGTCATGTCCTTTTTGATTAATGTAAAATAAATACATACACCATCCAACAAGGTATTCTTTAGATGCCTATCTTCCTTATTATGGGGAAATGTTATCCCATGAACTTTGAATGCACAATTATCTCTATCTATTAAGTAAACTTCATCACGGCCATCTATTAACATCATATATCTGAAAACAAAATTTTATTACATAAAAATGTATGAAGAAAAGAAATTTTCATGCTAATCATCTTTTTCTTTATTGATAATAATAATAATAATGGAAACGTCAGGAAAATAAATGAAAACATTAACAAGATTATAAACGTTTTTACCAACATTATTGAAATTATCTTTAATCTCGAAATTATTCCAGTATTTAATTATAGTAATCAATAATCATGACTTGAATGAATGACAATACACAGTACAGCATGTATATATAAAAAAAACTGTACATGCAAACTTTTAAAAAAATGTGGCATCATTTTATAATAATAATAATACGCTTTATTATATACCTTGAAAATATGATAAATTAATATAAAAGCACTTATAAATATTTGCTCAATAACCAGGTAACAGGTAACTTATAGGTCTAAGAGATGATCCAAAAAAAATAAGGTTTGTACACAGCTGAGGGAAATACTATTAAATAGTCTAATTCATTATTAATACATATTGATAACTAACTAAGAGACATACTATATACACATAATTCATATTTAATATGTATTAAATATGATAAAATTAAATATTACGTTATGGTTTGGGTTTCCTAGTATTTACAAGAAAACTAATTTTAACTAAATCTCAAAGTACAAATTTTAAAAAAATTATGTCCTAAATAATAGAAATACTATTGAGATTACAATGTCGATAAATTTGGAGATCGGCTGCATATTAGCGGTAGAGAGAAGTAATGTACTTCCTGAGAGAATGAATAAATATTGAAAATAAAAGGAGACAACAAGCCACCATGGGGAACGCCATCTTTACCATTCATCTACCATAGATAGATCTACAATAGATAAATCTACAATAAAAATCCTGAATATGAAATCTTTGCCGGCGTCCGTGCAAGTAACTATGAAACCAATCAATTACCTCAGGAGATATGTTAAGAGAACATAAAGTAGCAAGTAAAATATCAAAGTCAACAGTATTGAAGGCATTACTAAAATCAAGTAAAGTCAAAACTGTTACCTGACGGTTATCAATTGCAAAACGAATGTCTTCAGTTATTTTTAATAGCGCAGTAGTCGTACTATGCCCCAGACGAAAACCTGATTGCAACGGATTAAAAAGGTTATATTTAGAGAGAAATTGAGTTAGTTGGTGGTGTACAAGTCGTTCTAATACTTTTGATAGGAAAGATAATATAGATATGGGGCGATAGTCAGACAATAAGGAGGGATTTAATTTTTTTGGCAACGGTGTTATTTGAGAGTCTTTCCAGGCAGTAGGAAAGCTACCTGAATTTGCAGAAAAATTTAAAATATATGTTATGACTGGAATTAGGATATCAAGAATAGGCATGATCATTTTCCGACTAATACAGTCTGAGCCGACCGCATCGGAAGTAATAGCTAGTATGTTCTCTTTAACACCACTTTCGGTAAATTGATTAAAAATGAATCTAGGAATATCAGGAGTGGAGAAGGCCTGAAGGTGATTTAGAGCATTAATCTTAGAAGTACCATTAATGGTAGACGATGATGAAAAGTGTTTGTTTAACTGATTCAAGTCGATGTTCTGTGAGTTAATTTCTTGTTTTGCCTTTCCAACTCCAAGTGTTTTGAGAAATTTCCATACTTTCTCAGAATTGTCTTCTTCAACTATAGATTTATGAATATGGCGTCGTTGATTATCCCTACACACTCTGTTGCAGCGATTTCGTGCTTTGATATATTTTTCCTTATTAGCAGGGGTAGCGTTGTTTCTATATTTAACTTTTGCCTGATTTTTCTTTTTTTTTTTGAATGCAGTCGCTTAATTAACCTTGCAATCTCATAAAATTTTAATGAGCATTGAAATTATACGATTTCTCTATAATTAAGGATAAATATTTTAAAAGCCTAATTAAGTTAGAAAGTAAGATTAAACTTATAAAATTTTCCTTACTCATCGTAATGTAATTAAGATACAAAGACCTGGAATTTTTATTATTAACTACATCAACAGATACCGTATCAGCAATTTGATAATTAGATCATACTTTACTGTTAAAATATTAATTTGCCTCAATTATCTGATTGACTATAAATCAGCCAAGTTCTAATGGTTTCACATCATTTCTAATATTGATCTAGTAGACACAACTATGGGTGTTGTTAAAAGAATTTATTTTATACTCCTTATAGTAGTATTGATTTCCATTTGTAAGTTACGATTTTAAGTGTCTGCTGTATCCGAAGTGAATTATTTGAAAAGGATTAACTAAGTAATTGCTTTCAGGTAATGGAGCAGATCCGAACTACGACTACAATGTGTGTCCGCATAAAAACGCTTATTTTGCAGTAGATGGCACTTGTGATAGCTATGTGGAGTGCAGGGTAAGGATGCCAAATAGTTTGTCAGTCCGTTTTGCTAAAGTTGAGATAAGATACTAAGACTTAGCTAATAAGTCCTTCAGAATTTAGCTACCTGTTTCTATCCCTATTTCGTAGTTTTCTGGCTGTATTAGGAAAAAGAACCTGACGAAAATAATAAAGCCCTCGCTACTTTCTTCATATTTCGAGTAACTCCTTTCTTCACAAGAACTTTTAGTATCCTAGTTTAAGAAAGCTTGTTTCACGGAGAGAAAACGTTTAAAAGCAACGAATTCAATAATAATTGTATATACTGCAAGATTAAAAGATAATCTAACAGAATGAAACTCCCGGTTTTATGACTTAACATGACATTTATGATTCCAGGAAAACTTACAAAGCCATTTATTCTGCCCTGATGGTCTTAATTTCAACCCTGCAGCGGAGTTTCCAGACTACCCATGCAGCTACCCCATGGATGTGCCATGCGACGATCGTAGCAGATCAAGTAAGACTTTTTAAAAACCTTTGCTAGTCTGTCTAGAATCTACGTAAATCTTTGTTCTAAAATATTTTTAATTTATTTAGAACCACCACAGCCGACAGAGGACTGCCCGCATCAATATGGATACTTTCCAGCGCCAGACCAAGCAGAAGAATGCGGACATTACAGAATGTGCATCGAAGGTCATGCTATTGATCTGACATGTCCCCCTGGTCTCGCCTTCAATCCTGAAATTTCTCAATGTGACTGGCCAGAGAAAGTGCCCTCTTGTAATGCTAATGGTAAAAATTAGTTTTTTTCATTTACTAGATTTTTCAATAACCTCAATAAAATTTAAATTACGACTAAACTTATTTTCGGCGATCTATATTAAAAAAAATCTATAGTATCAAAAAATTACTTGCAGACTTCCTTGGATTCTCGTGTCCCCCTGGGGAACTTGATGAAAGTGGCAACCCTATAGTAACTAACCACAGGTAATATACTTTTTATTTACAGTTATTTTAACATTAACTTCACAAATAATATTTAATTATTGACACATAATTACTTAATACATCGTCATTATTAAACATTAATTTATTCTGATACAAACACATGATTACGTTTGACATTTAGTAAGACCATAGACAATGATCATTTACTTAATTTAGTTAATTAAACCCTTTTTCTAAATTAATTAGTTATATTAATGAAGTATTATGTGTTTACTAATAATAATTCTCTTTATAATCACAGACTGCAGTTTGACATAAACAATAAAGTGTAGATACACACTACATACCTATTTATCTGTGTCATTGTCAAGCCATAGTGTTTGTAAAATTTATTTAAATACTTGAAACTTTTGCAGCTACGGGAACGATTGCTTTGGTTTCTACACCTGCATGGAAGGTAAAGGACGTCTCCTCTCCTGCGACGTAGGATTAGCCTTCGACGCTGCTTCTGGTCACTGTGTTAATTCAGAGCTGGTTAACTGTGCTTCCAACTCTCCTCACCCCTAATAATACTGACAGTATTTGGAACGACTCGAAACACTGACGCGACCCCAGCAGGCAAAATCATGAATAATGTTAAGGAAATAAATTATTCAATAAACGTTACTGATACATAAATACATATATATAAATAGTTTTAATTGCATTCTGATACTTTTTTCATGCTTTTTTACATAAATGAAGATATTTTTCTATTCGTTAGAATATTCTGGAGGGTTCAGGTCCCCTGTGACCCCCTCATCCGCGCCTGGGTTCACAAATAATTTAGCTTGAGAAGAAAGGTGACAAAAAGTAGCCGCAGATCGTTTTGGCGTTAGGTGTGCGTGAAATTAAGTTAATAATAAAAAAAAATACATAAAGTAATATAGAAGTTATAATAATAATAATAATAATAATAAAGTAATAAGAACAGTTTCTATCAAGGCTCAAAGAAATTGAACGAATTTCAAAAAAGGAACTTATTTGCCCATCTGCGTCAAATACCTACTAAAAATTGTTTCACTCTTGAATGCTGGTTTCGTCGCATAAAATATTTATAAAAATAAGCTTAAAAACTAGTTACAAAGTATAGCTTAAGAAGTTAATAGTGAAGTAAAACGGGCGGTCTTATGGCTATCTAATCATCTTCCAGACAACCCACGTTTTATTGAAATAAAAATCTACATGGTTTTGATAAAGGTGGTGTGGTGTAGCTATATTATACTAATACTAATAACTTACATTGGAATACATAACACACACATTTATATAAATATTTTATATACACTAAAACGTATTGTAAGAAAATAATATACTACATTGATATAAGTAAATTAAATAAATAGTTTTATAGGGCCATGATAAATAATATTAACGTTATAATTTTGATAATACGTCTAATAAACAATAATAAGCAAAGGGAAAAACGAAGTCATTTTTTTATATGCTTAGACATTGCGCTTGTCAATAATGATTTGAAGAAACGCCAGACTTTGAATCACTTACCACCTTACCTTGTTAGATAACCTGACAATTTACTGGAGAATCACCTAATTAAGCCTATTGCCCATAAAAAGCACCAAGCCTGCCCTGCACAAAGATCGTAAACTAAAATATTTGCTCTGTTGATATCACACTTTTGTGCAGTGATTGTGTGAGCATTGCAATGAGCATCACAATTAATTTTATTTAAACTGTTTTCAAAAAGAAAGAAGAGAAAATGTATACATCGTGTTATAAAAAGGTGGTGAAATTCTCATAGTACTAATTTTTGTAAAATTTTAACGCTTTAAGTAAAAGTTATAATATTATAAATGATGCATGGTTTATATTTGTTGGTATTTTATTCCCAAGATCAGAGTGTAAATAAATATCCATTAAATGATAATTATTACAGATATACCCAGTAAATATGACGATGTTGAACGTTTCATGCGAGTATACGGGTTATATTGACGCACCTCAAGTCGTACCACATCCGTGTAACAATTTAGTACCACAATGATGGCATATTATTTTATTCATAGGCCAACTACTCGTGGAAAGTGGGTAATGGTCATGTCCTTTCATTAGAAAATTCCACTATAAATCATAGTATTCACGTATCAGTTTAATCGGATAGCAGTAACTAGATAACTATTCCGGTATCTTGAATGCTCCGCCATAATGGTCGTGATTCGAATTTATTTTTCGTATTTTTTGCCGCGCGCGTAATCTGACAGCGACGAAGTGGCTCAAATTTTCTAATTTAAACAAAATTTTCTCATTTAAACAAAATTTTCTCATTTAAATAAAATTGTAGTTATATTTTAATAATAATTTTCTGCCTAATATAAGTGTACATAATTAATTTTAATGAAAAATCATGTATACTCCTTATTAAGTTTAAATCCTTAGAAATTCTAATTGAACTAAAATGAGTGGTGTGAGTCACTCACTCCACTGATGTGGAGCTTTTGATTTTTATGAAATCATACAACAAAATGCATGTGTATAAAAGCTCTATACTACTTACATAATAAACCTAATAATATTTTAAAAATATTACTTATATAAGTAATAAAAAATTAAATAATGTTGATACTAACTATCGACTAATGTTAAATCTTTTTCAGTATTTTTTTCAATATATTTTAGAAAATAATATACTACCGAAGTTCTATATTAGTAACCAAATGTGGCAAAGTATAGATATTTAATCCACCCTCTAGTTTTTAGGGTTTAATTAAATAACTCAAAGACTTTTCAAGATTTATATTACTATTTCATTGAGAATTTGTCTAGAAATCACAGTTAACATTAATTAAAAATTATATAAATATAAGCAAAAATCTAAGGGAGAAAATATTACGGGAGACTTAATCCAGAAGGAAAAATTTGCCAATTTTCAACACAAATTTTTCAGTTTATATAATAAGTATTTAATTCTATGTAGGTATTTAAATCTACTTATTACTCGCATACTCCCTATTTATTCACTCCCACTCTTTCTTTTATACCAAAGTTGTCAAACAATAAAATAATTATGCAATTTGGTGCAGTCTTTCTGGGGTTTTCTTTCTGGAGAGAAATTAAAATATATTTTTATTGAAATGAAAAAGCTAAGGAGTAAGTAATTAAAATAAAAAATACAAAAACAATATATATGGTAACTACATATTTTTCTAATTTTCAAAAAATATATTTTTTTAAAGATGGCAAGTGGCAAATCTTTAAGTTCATGTTTATATATAAGTATATGCAAATACAAAATAAATACCTAATACAAAGACTTTTTTTCACGTATAACCTGTTCACGTAGAATGGTGGTATTTTGAAAAACGTTGAAAGATATAACCATCATGCATGCAAACAAAATAACCCAAGTAAAGTCTCATATATTCTTGATTATATTATTGCTAAGCCAGTAATAATGATATTTGCAACAACACAACAGTAAATTAAAACCACATTTTCCCGTTTGAATAAATTGTATAATCAATTATACTGATCATCAAAACGATTAATGGTATTGTAGTTCATCTTTAACTATGATGAGATTGTGTATATAAGAATTTAGATTGTTACAATTTGCAGTACAGACTACTCTACACTGCAAGAACAATGTTGGGGACCAAATTATTACTAATACTTGTGCCTTTGTTATTAGGTAAGCAATATAATTTCATTCCCAATGTTAAATTAATGAAGTATTTCTAAGTTTTGTTTATTATTAATTACTTTTATGAATTTACAGTCGAGGCTCAGAATCGTCGCTATGGCACGGTAAATAGATTGCCTTTCCGGAGACCAGTCGTGCGACCTAGACCAACAACACCACTTCCTCCACCTACTCCAATTCCTGATACTACAGAAGAAAGTCCTTCATATTTACCCGAAAAAGATAACTACTATAGCGCTGACTCTTCAAATGTTATTTCGTCACCAAAATTTATCCCCGAGGACTCAAACTCCAAAGAACCTTTAACAATTGTGTATCCTGAAAACTATAACCCTCATTCTAGCTCATCTAGACCTACCTACTTACGTAATCGTCGACCAAATCCTTGGCATAGACCAATGAATACACCAGCAACGTCGTCTATTCACAACCAGTTGATTCCAAGATATCCTCCATATATGAACACAAAACCTGTAGAAACTACTGAAGAAGCAGTCTATGAAACTTTTCTAACCTCAGATCCTACAACACAACCTCCTCCACCACCACCGACCACCCAACCACCTCCACCTCCAACTACTCAACCGCCTCCACCACCTACTACTCAACCACCTCCACCACCAACTACTCAACCACCTCCACCACCACCTACTACCCAACCGCCTCTACCTACACCAAAGCCAAAACCAGTACATATATGGCAACCAGAAATAGATGACTCATTGTATCCTAATACGGATTATGTGGAATCAGCAGCAGATTGAACAGGAGTTGCATTTGAACCAGACTATTCGGATTCTAGTTATCCAGCGTGGCAACCACCGCAAAGACCGACTTATGCACCTCCTGTAATAACTGAAACACATATACAATCAAGACCAACTACTTTTAAACCAATAACAAGGCCCTCAAGACCGATTACATCAAAACCTACAACAAGGCCTTCAAGACCAATTACCTCAAAACCAATAACAAGACCTTCAAGACCAGCTACTTCTAAACCTATAACAAGACCTGTCACATCACCGATGCAGTGGCCAGTAACTACGCGAAAACCCTTAAATTATGATATAAATCAACTACAAGATTATGTTTGTAAGCAAAGAGATGGATATGAACCAGTAGCAAACAAATGTGACGTATATATCCAATGCAAGGTGAGTTACACAATTTACATAAGTCTGTATCAACTTAATTCACACTTATTTTGTTATTATTAATTATTATAAATTCT
>JAOPUB010087781.1:0-13109 GCA_027564055.1 Neptis clinioides
AGAAGACCTTGCACACTGGTGTAATGGGACGTCAATAGCCGCCTATATTTTTATAATTTTATTTACCAACGATATAAGGAAATTAAATATTTTTTTGACAAATCTAAGTATTATACGAGATAAACTGCACCCATGCAAAGCAGGGGCGGGTAGTATGTCATATATAATTCTAGGTGACTGACTGACACAACAATCAAAAGGCTAATTATTTAAATGGAAGTAATTCACACGCAATTAAGATATTGTAATTGAATAACAAACATCCTTGTATATTATATATAAACACTTGTAACGTCTGCTCGAGATAATATTGGAGACGCCTGGTATGACACATTGTTGATGGGGGGGTTAAGTATCGTATTAATCGAAACATTATTTATAGAGCAATCGCCTTATAACTTTACGTTTGAGAAAAAATAGTGGGGGAACATTGCGCATTTTGAGTTTGTTGTTCGACTGTATTGGTTATTACATCCGTGACGTTCACTATTTTGATAAAAAGCAGACGCGCGGGAAATGAAACTTCGCATGAGAACTCATAGCGTGTGCTGCACTGCTGTGGACCCCGCCCCCCTCTAATATGACTTATGCGCAATCAACTCATACTCATACTTGCGTGGCGCGAGTTATAATTCAGACTCAATTATCTATATATAATTATCCTTATATATTATACGGAAACACTTGTAACGTCTATTCGAGATAACATTGGAGACGCCTGGTATGACGCATTTGTTGATGGGGGGGGGGGGATAAATATCGTATTAATCGGACCATTATTATTATACTTTAACAAAAACCAATAAATAAAAATATTCAGGCGATTACACCAGTCCTCCATTACCCATCTCTAACTGTGGTTACTTCATTACTATTCATTCATCCCACAGGAACTGTACTTTCTTTCGGGATAAAAAGTATCCTATTTTTTAACTCAGCCTACAAGATGCTCCTATGCCAAATTTCATGCAAAGGTCCAGCCGTTTCATCGTGATGAGCGTACAAAGATACAGAGAGACAGAAAAAAATTCGGAAAAAAAATTTTCGGCCTATATCGGTGTTATAATGTAAATGTTTGAGATATCTTCAATGTACAGATATTTGATACCTTACATTTTTATTAATATGTATAGATTTTTTTTTATGTCATTTGGTATTTACATTCTCTTATTAAATCTACCACTCTTTCGGAATCGAAGTCAACCTAACTCAGACCTGTGAAGAATAGGCGTAAGAAACTCAGTCATAGTTAAAAGAATTTAAGAGAATATGGAAAATTAAGTTATGCATAATATATCGCAATCGCTGTCATTTACAGATAAATAAACAAGAGTAGTACACCCACCCAAAAGGATCGACAAACTCAAGGCCCAATCATGACGTAGTTTATTTATACAGAAACTGAGATTTTTTTTAAATATGCGCGTTCAAAGTGCATACTCTCAATTCCTTTTAAAGCGTTAACATCTCAACAGGAAAGATATAATCACTAATTACGTAACGGCCATATAAGAAATCGGTATAAACTTATTTTTTGACGGAACAAACATGAAGAATTTACATTGTTACAAGTATCCACCATATAAGACAACATAGAAAATGCTGCAATTTTAATTCCCAGGCTTTCAATAGTAACTTTTTGTCGTCAATAGATATAATAGATCGATAACATGTCTGTGAGAGCGACAGGAAACATGAGCCCAACCTTCGATGTCGGAAGAGGCTAATGTTTCCATCGTGGTAATTGGAGCAAAACGCAACTCGTCCCATATTGCTTTACAAATCTTTGAATGCTTTAGCCTCGAAATCCTTTCTACGTGAGATATATATTACTAGTTATTACTAAATACATAGTAGACACAAGAGGACCCATATCAATTACGTAACACAACTTCCTGAATTTTAGAGTGCTGAATCTGTTACTAGAAGTAAAAGATTCAACACTAAAAGGCAGCTGTTTTCTTGTTTTCTGAGTAGCACAATAAGTATCACGCGTATCTATAATCTATATCTACTAATATTATAAATGTTAAAGTAACTCTGTCTGTCTGTCTGTTACTCAATCACGCTCACTACTTCTACTGCACCAATTTTAAAAATTCTTTCAATGAGACAAAGCTACACTATTCCTGCGTGATATGGGTGATGCAGTGTTGCCATGTTTTGAAATCAATAAGTCGTCATTTTGTTTCTGCTGCACCAATTTTAAAAATTCTTTCAATAATATGAAGCTACACTAATCCCACGTGATATAGGTGATGCAGTGTTGCCATGATTTGAGATCAATAAGACGTCGCCATTTTGTTTCTACTGCGCCAATTTAAAAAATTCTTTCAATGATATAAAGCTACACTATTCGCGCATATAGGTGATGCAGTGTTGACATGTTTTGAAATCAAAAGAAGATAGCCTATGTCCTTCTCCAAAATCGATTCTATCTCTATATCAAATTTCATTAAAATCAGTTTAGCAGTTTAAGCGAGATTTGGTAAAAACATAATATCGATATTTTAATTATTACTTAATATTGCAACATCATATCGTGATAAAACATAGACCTTCCTCGGGCTCTAATCTATCTCTACCGAATTTCATCAAAATCGGTTCTATAAAAGATACATAGATGAATAGATTTATATAAAATATTCCACTTTATTTATTTCCCATAATATTATATTTATTTATCTTTAAATTTTTAGTACTATATGAACTATTTTCTCTTCTTAGAAGGTTTACTGGTAGAGATTGCTTTATCAATAATTTGCATGCCTTTTATGTTTGTATCTTTAAATCACCTGTATTATTTTATTTCATTTTTTAATTAGGATATTATCTTTTTTCTTTTACTGCATATAATTTAATTAAATGGCAAATGGAGTGTTAATTATAATGCTGACAATATAGCTTTCATAATTTATGATGATATATGATGGGGTAGGGTGGCCGGATTTCGTAAAGGGACCCGGGCAGTGCCTTGGACTTGTGACCAAGCGTGTAGGTATAGGGCCCCCTTTCCACATATGTGAACACTCACCTCCACTGACTTTTACAGTTTCACTAGCACCACTTCAAGAGATGTAGTCAGCAAAGAGACAACTCGTGAGACTAACCGATTACTGCCTTTCACAGCGAATATAGAGGGGCTTCCACTGGTGGGGGAGAAGTAAATCAACCAATAGGCAAATAAACCAATCAGAGGCGATCCAAACAACGGAAGTGATTATTATTCTACCCCAGTAGATAGTACTACCCGCGCCTACATATATCGTAAACCCAAATTTAATTGTGCTATCATTTGTCATTTCATAATTACTCCATCATCAAATCAACTCGTGAATAACACAATTATGCATTGTTTTTTTACTTTAGTAGTAAGTATAGAAATAAGTATGTGTAATATCAACTTAATCAAGAAGAGAATGAAAAAAGGCTTATAAAAATTAACCGACAGTTTTTTTTACTTTAATTAAAATTTGATATTAAACTAGTAACAAGAGGTAAGAATTAGTGATATCGTTAGGTAATAGTGCTGTATAAAAATAAATCCAGCTGCATGTGTTAATTGGAACCCCTCTTCGGACAAGACATTCGTATAATTAGACATCAAACTTCACAAGAAATTGCACGATCAATTAAGAATCAAACGATAAGTTCGTTTTCTTAATTGATCGTGCAATTTCTACTATTATGTGGGAGCACGGGAGTGCCCCCGCTAAGTCGAGCCATGCAGAATACATGCAGTGACAGTCTTATCTCAAAACAAACACGTCTGCATTTTTAAGCTCGTATCGTTATCCACATCCACATTATTAGAGATAGATGACCACAAACAACTGTCAGTCTTTGCATATCATGTTTGATATGAAATATGTTTACAAGGTGATATTATGTAAGTTGTTTACGAAACAAAAGCAAATAATATAAAAAAGTGAAAAATGAGAGCAGTTTTATCTTACAAGTATCATCGCTGATAACGTTATCATTTATAAACATGTAAACAGTCGCTTCTTATTCTCGAGTAGCACCTAAGCCATATTTTATAACGCGTATCTTGTTTAGAAATATACTATAGATTGTACTTGTTGTTTATATCATTCAAAATATAATTTATTACATACCTATCGTTACTTGCAGGCAAATTTAAAACGTTTTATTTACATTAGATAAGGCTATACAATCAACTCACCTCGTATTCTGGTAAATATCCTTTCACACTGTGGTAGAAACCGAAGTAGACCATATTAAATACTCCATTCCTAGCTATAGTCGCCGTAAGACCTTTATTTAGTCCTCTAAATCCAAGACCATTTTCTCTAACTATTTGTCTTGTTACCGTCCATGTGCTGGGTATTTGAGCTGCTAGGGCTCTATTAGATTGAAGAGTTACTTTGACCACTTCAAATGGATTGACTAAAATTGCTTCCGTGACCCCAGCACCAAGGCCAGCCAATGAATAAGTCTATAAAAATAATAAATTTAAATTTCTTTTGAAATTAAAGTCAAATTCACGTTGTTATAGAATCTCTTGAAACTTTTTGTAGATATAAAAAAAAACATAACGTTAAATAAATTGTACAAGTATTTAATTAATAACATGTCGATATCGAAAATTACAGTATCGCGAAATTTCGAGGTGGCGTAACCCGAGTGTATAATCACCAATAACCTAATTTATTAAAATAAAAATAAATTTATAAAAAGAAGAAAACCTGTTTTTAAATATACTTGTATAATAAAACAAGTTATTCGTTGACTTGACAAGTATATTGTCATTCCAATCGTGTTAGTTTACCTACAATGGTTTTGAATTATTTTAATGCATTTCTAATGTAATATAATATAAAAATATGAACTCTCTAAATTTCATTTAATAACATTAACCGTTTCAAGTTTTGAGCAATTCTGCACCATTTCATCATCAGCGAAATTTTCGCAAAAGAAAGTACAAACCTACAAAACATATTGCTTCTCTAACTTATATAAATTCTATAAATATTTTTAAAAACTTTAAAACAGAATATCATAGTAATCGGATAAAAATAAATGTATTCTAGGAATATAATTTCTAACGTTATTACTGATGACCTCTAAATGTTACCTAAGAATTGTTAGCATAATTATATTGGAATCGTTAATTTGTTTGGGTATTATTATTGTTCGAATTTCTTGTCGTTTAATTGTTGGTTCTCACAATTAACATCTTTTGCGGTCTTAATCAAAAAACAAATATGCATCCATGATTGTTTATAAACAGACAAATTATTATTACGATAATGAACAAACCTATACATATGAAATTATAAAAATTAAACGAAATATTGGAGTTACTTACTATCGGAGTTGGTGAACTGGCACCAAACATAAAAAATTTCTTATATTGTTCAAAGGTAAGAAATTTTACAGCTCGTTTAGGAGTTTCAGCTAAAATTGGCGGCAGGATTCCTTTCCAGAATGACGTCAAACCTTCATGCTTATACATTTTCTTCATACAGTCTACTATTCCATTGTAATAATGAATATTTGAACCCACTAAAGATTTATTTCCTTGCAATTGTAATCTTGTTTTTACTAGATCAAGAGGATGCATAATGCAGACTTCCACAAAACCAGCACTACCACCGGCACCAACTTGCATAGCTGCTTGTTTTAAAAGTTTTTCTATGTCAGCCATGGTTAAAAAATTAAAATATATCGCTAATTTCACAATAATACTGTTACGGTAATCATTCCGCAATGGTTCGCAACGTACTACTCATTCGCAATGAGTTAGGTTTATTTTAAAAACACTCAAAATTGCGCCTTCAGTCTATCACATTCCAGGGTGAATTAGGGTTTCAACTCTTACGATAATTTCATGTAACTTTGCGATAAACGATGAAGAATATTCAGATTTAATGGTATCTTCATCATAAAAAGAGTTCCATTTATTTTATTATAACTCACTATGATTGTGAAGTTTTGAATATATGTAGCAATAGATGCACTTGCTCTGGTGTAATCAGAATTATTTTTTAATACGATTTATTAGATTAGATTAACAACGAAAACCCTGAATAGAGTTGAACCAAACCGATTAACCGGTAAAATACCGGTGTTTATATTATTTACTGGCAACTCGTTGCACTGCAGTTAATTTTTGGTTACATTTTTGCAACAAAGAATTAACAACTAGACAATCATATTTTTCGTAATTTAAATATAGGTCAAACTTCAACCTCTTTAGGTTTCTCATATAGAGTTAAAGAAATATCATGAGAAAAGTGGCTTAATTCTGGCTCTGACAACCATTTGAATAATATAACATGTAATTTATTTTTCTATATCAGTTTCACCGTAAAAAAGTTATATAAACGACACTTATTTTTCCATTATTTTTGCAATAGAAATCTGTATTTTGACATTTAAGTTTTCAGTAATCGTTAATAGAGAGCAAGGTTTTGCCGATGTAAAATTTTTTTTAAATCGATATTTAATCGAACGATGGATCACTCTTCGCTTACTTTTCGCCACACTTCAAAATTAAAGTGTCAAGATGGCTAAAATGTCTTGTTTCCATCGTAAAACAATTAAAAAAGAAATGTCATAAATCGAAAGTTGTTTCTGTTTCTACGATTTTTAAGCTATTATACCCTTAAAAAATACTCAAAATCTCCAAATATGTTAAATTTTTATTACAGAACTGTAAAATTATGTTAAATAAGCCGTGAATGTTTTGTAAAGTGCGTGTTGTATAAAACGATCAATGGTCTTAAAGGCTGTTTTTGTGTGTAGCTGTAGTGCTAGTGTGTACATTGTCATCCAAAATGGCAGGGAAGACGAAACACTTGGTTTTGGATAGCTGATGTGTATAAATTTACCGTTGACAATCGTGTAGGTGTAGTTAAATAGAAATGTGGACATAGCGTGTAAAATGGGTTCTCAGATTTTGGAAATTTTGCGTCAGGGTATATGGGCTTCCCTAACAGGAGGCTGGTTTTATGATCCCCATCAAAATTTGTTTTGCAACACCGTACACCTCTATATATGGCTGTTTTTGTTGTGTCTACCCTTTTCTGTATACCTGGTAAGTAAATTGTTAAACTGTTTCAGTTTATAGGTTAAGGTTTAATGTCAAATGAAATCAGGTCACAATGTTATTGTACTGTGCTATTGTTATTATAGAGTTCTGACCAAATCATGAAAAATCTAATTTTATTTAAGCAATACTTTAAAAAATTATAAATAATTACAAAAATTCTTTGTTATTTTAACTTAAATAAAAAAGACTAGCAATTTGGTTACAAACTATTAGGAACTGGTTAGCCAACAAATTTAAATGTTTGTGATTGAAGTATTTCATTCAAAGTATTGCAATAACAATGATATTTAATTGTTTAAAACATATTTATTATAACTGAGAAAACTTAGAGGTGTATGCCCAGAAATAAATTAGGACCTCCTTAAGTAAAATATTTATATATAGAGTCTTAACTTAAACTTAAAGTTTATCACCATCTTTATTATAATTTCTCAGTTTTATGAGTTCATTCATATAGAGATTATGTTTGGATAAAAAAATACACAAATCCAATTAAATGTAGAACTTTATTTTGAAAAAATAAATATATTATTATTGAAACAGATAATATAAGATAACTATTCAAACCTGTTAGCCATGCTTATGATTCAATAATATCAGTATGGCCTTACAAAAGTATATCAGAATGAATATATTTTTGAATAAATTCGTACAAGACAATCATACATAAGGATTTATAAATAGATTAATCAGTTTCAAATACAAAATCAATGGAATTTAAATATATAGATAAAAACTTATTACTCATACCTAATAGGTTTTTTGACCTCAAACAAGCAATAGGATTTTGTGTTAAAGTTTTTTCAATAGAGACATACATTATAAAGATATTCTAATATTGTTGAAATTGATATGGAAATATGATTTTTAGAATATTTCATGGGATATTTTTAGATTATTTCAATGAACATAGGTGAGATACTTATTGTTATGATGAAATAAGTTAAAAGAAAAATCCAAGTCTAATTATTCTTGTTGAATTGTTTACGTGATATATGCTTTCAAAATTAAGTGATGCATATATCATTATATTTGATAAGGAAAGCACTTGAAATAAGTTATCATTACCATTAATAATTTAATGATAATGATAACTTATTTACTTTTATTTTAAATCATTTAAAAATTATTTAAAATATAATATTTTATTTTTACTAGCAGACTAATAGTCTTCTTGTTCTTTTATCCAAGTAAACTAAAATGCTAGGGTTAGGTTAAATATGTCAGAAGTCCAATTTGAACCCAGCCTTTTTTTAATCCCACGTCTAAACTACTGATATTTCATTCAAATTATATAAATTCATGTTTTTTGTAATATTTATATACCTTAGCCAACAACAAATTAGTCTTTAGTCAAAAAAACCTGGCTGCTGATATACTATGTTGGACAGAAAGTTAGAATTATGCTCATTGAATAAAATCCATTCCCCTAAATTTGACATGTGTTTCACAAAGTTATTTTCTATCTTATATACAAAAATCTTGTGTTTGTTATTGAATTTCTCTGAACCGGCTTGATCAAGTATTTTGAATTTTTTTTGTATGAGAATAAGTTCTTCATTACTTTTGATTAATACGAGGGCTGATCCAAAAGTAATGATAATCAAAATTACAGATGGTCCATTAAAGTTACGTGCGTATAATTAATTTTTCTACATAGACTCAAAGTCAATAAATTTAGTATGTTTTGCTAAACCTAGGATTGCCTTAAATAAAATCTTTATCTCCCAAAATGCCTCAACAGCTGTGATCACTTCGATATCATCTTCGAATTTCTGACTTCGTATATATTCTTTGAGATGAAGAAAAAAATAGAAGTTACTGCCAGATCTGTGGAATAGGAAGAGTGTGCAAGCAGTGCGAACCCTGTTTCTCGAATGGCAGTCAATGCAATAGTAGCTCGCTTTTTCAAGTATTCTATCATAATAATTCCTTAAGTGTCCCAAAAAGAGATGCCTTAACCTTTTCCACATACATAAGACTTTAAATTTTATTGCTGAATGAGAATTTTGAACACTGCAATGAGAGATCCCTGTCATCTCAGCTATGTGCTTGATAGTCACTGTTCAATCTGCCATCACAATATGCTCTATATTTTTGACATTGTCTTTAGTGATGTATGTGGATATTTGCCTTCGTGATGTTCATCTTCCGTGGATGTTCTACCCAGTTTAAATTCCTTGGCCCAGTGTGCAACCATAAAATATCCCTGTGGCAGAGTCCCTCAATGTTTGCACCAATTTATTGAGTGTGTCTTTGTCTTTGGTAGACATTTTTTCAGACAGAGATATCTGATGACAGCTCTGCAAAATATTACTATATAACCCAAACAGATATATTCACTATTTTCCTTTATTCAATTTACATGTTTATAGTGACTTGCAGTTATTTTTGCAGTGTTCATTCATATCAATAACTTTGTCAAGGCTATCGTACCACAAATAAATCAACATTATTGATATTAAATGAGAAATTTATGGTTAAGTGCTATATGAAGACTTTTTCTTTTGTTTTTTTTTTTAATTTTGGCTTCTGGTGTAGTACCAGGGTACAGTAGTAGTTCTGCCAATATCATAGTGAAAGAAACTAGATTGTGCTTAATGTAGACTGTAGACTCAACTTGAATAAATTGTGACTTCTAATCCATCCCATGCCAAACTCACTGAAATCTACATTTAAGTCTATATAATCAATAAAAACTGAATTCTACCATCTATTTTACCATCTAGAGTACAAAATTTTTCACATGCAGAAATAGCTGTTAAAAAGACTAAATAAATACAAATAATCATTTTTGATAACATATGGTAAAAGATTACTCCTGTCCTGCTGAGGAGCTCCTTAAACATGTATCTGCTTATAGTTTGGAAATCATTGCCAATAAGCACAAAAATGAAAAAAAATATTTAAAGCCTCATATAAAGTATTCTTCAGGGAAAGAAAGGTTTATAGTTTGTTAATAGTATGTTCAAATAATTTGTACTTGTAATAAGATAGATGTAACACATTTTATTGAATACTTCTCTAACTATTCCCATACTATCCATATTGCCGTGTCAACACTTTATGATACTACACAATAAGACATTTCGATAACTTGAAACCGGCCTTGTTTCTCACATAACTAATGTTTAATACTTCATGGCAAGTAACAATAATTTAAAAACAAATGGAGCTAAAACTAGCAGCTGGCTATATTAATACTACTAAACATAATCACAAAACTACTAATCTTTTAAGTAATTTCTATATAAAGTGGTAGCAACATATTTTTTATACATTAAATAAACTTTCTAATATTAAATTACAAACAAATATATTTGTTTGATTTACCTATAATCTACAAACTATATAGATGACAAAGTCAAGCAAAGAAACATATAAAATCAAGGAAATAATTGTTCTATTTCAGTATTTTCCTCCAGCTAGCCTCGGCTGGTTGGTCTACTGTGGACTAGTGGCTATTCTATTCACTGCTCTTAAGTTGATCAACCATGGGTTGCATCATATGTACGACACCAATGAACTCATTGTCGTCCAATCAGCCGATGATACTGGAAATTCCAATGAAAATACAGCGTAAGTAGTTTCAATACTATATTTATTAATGCTTTATTGAATTAAAAATAGATCGCTTATAAACAGTTCTATAGGTTTATAAGTGATTCAGAATTTAAAATTTTGTTTAATATTGCATGTATTTTAATTTAGTAATTTGATAGAGCTAAATTAATTTAATGCTTATGTATTTCTCAAACTTTATTTATTTGCAGTTATGTTGATTATGTTTTGTAGAATTATTTATTTACGATCGTTTAGTTTGTTGTCATCTCTCAGGCCAGAGGAAGGCATGGAAATGCAGACACTTGGTGGAACTGCTGCACCTCAGAGTGATAACGACTCCATTACATCCATGGAATATCACAAACCTGACAATAGTACCATAGGTAAATATGAAACGCAATGTAAAAATGTAGTTTTGACGCAAAATAAGTTATTTTAATTGAAATTACATTGTTTTTCAGATTTAAAAGTTGATGTTCATCGGAAGGACAGTTCCGAATCTAGCATAGAAGACAGTGGTATGTCCGTAATGCCAAATGTACCTGTAGCTACGACAAAATCTGATTTATGCGTTGAACAACCAGTGGAAGTTATAGAGACGCCGAAACCCGAACCCCGTCCAACTAGAAGTCGACTTGTTGGCAATCAAAGAAGGGAAAATAGACCGAAAGCCATACGCGGACAAAGACAGATAGACGAACTTATTGTCGAAGAAACGAGAAATCCGAAAGTAGATAATGTCATTCCAGTAAATGTGCTCATAGATGAGGGACCGTTTGCCAAAGTAAGCAGAAGATATCACGAATGCCCGCATCGTCGTGGTTCTAGTAATAGAGACTTCTTTAAAGAGTGGCTATATCTGGATGGCAGTGAAGCTGCTGGAGAGCATTACCAATTAAAATTTGCACGACAGCTCAGTTCGGAATCCAGAGATAATTCCGAACCGAGTGTAGGACCGCCTTCTCCCAAGAAAAGAACAACCCAGCGACGAAGATACAATAATTATCATGATGAAAGCTGTACCAAATCAGCTATGGCTTTGGCAACTGCACAGTCATCTAACATGAGAAGAAATTCAAATTCAACCATGTCCACAATACAACTGCCATTGTTAAACTCCACTGCACAACTTGTGTCACATATGAGAAGACATTCTAATAACGCCGATACAGGTTTCTTTGCTAGTGTTGAATTAGGGGAATATATGATGGTGAAAGCTGAAGCTCCTGTAGGTGATACTGATAAAACAAAAGGAAAGAGTCCAGGTGTCAGACGAATAAAGAGTGCAGCATTAGAAATAGGGTGTCCTCCACCAAGTGTTTCAAATTTATCGCCTCATCCTAATAGTGCTGAAACGATTGGAGGACAAGTACTGAAAAACCCTAAAAGTGCTGTTATTCCACCTCCTAGCAAATGTTTAACGAGAGGTCCGCATTTAAATCTTTATCCTAAAAACGAATCGGGAGAAGGATATAGCTATCCCTATCTAACATATGGCTCGGAAATAGTTTATCCAATTGCAGAAATATCTGATGAAATGCAAACATCTCAGAAAGAAACTGATCTGGATTCTAGTGGAGAAAGTTATAGTGAATATGAAGATGAGAAACAGTTTCGTGGATTTGATTGGGAGGCTGAACAGTCTCCTGTTATAAGATCAAGTGACTCAGATTTTGAAAACAATGGGTCTAGATCACCATTACTCGATAAAGTGAATGATGTGAGAGTGGTTCGATCAAAAAACCAAGGTGAATGTAAAAAACATTGTTGTGAAAGACATCCAAACCCTAAACATCTCCCAGAGTGTCCAAATGAAAAATTAAAACCAGTAAGACTAAAAAAGTCTAAAACAGATGGAAAATCAGATAAACCCCTAAATCCTTGTGATTGTAAATTTAATCCGAGTAGTGATTATTTTGATAAAGCTAGTGCAAGTTCAAAAGATTTACTTATAGAAAAGTCGAGTTTAGAATCTAATGAGAATGCTGATCCATCAGTCAATCAAACTCAAGACAAAAAACCAGTAGAAAAGAAACTTTGGGACCATGATATATCTAACACTAGTAGCAGTAGTAGTGAATTAGAAAGACCTGAAGAAGCAAGAGATGAAAAAAATAATGCACCAGAGACTGAAGAATCACAATTAACATGTGATAGTAAGAGTGCCGACGAGAGAAGCGTATACAGCTTAGAGTGGTTATTTGAAGAAACATTAGAAACTAAGACAGTAGGTGGGGCAGAAAGCCTAGGACCAGAAGATGTATGTCAAAAATTAGTTAATGCGTTAGGCGAAACATCGTCAAATGTACCAAAAAACTTAGGCGCTATACCAAAACAAATAAAAAATTTAGCACGATCACGGGCTTCTTCTCAAAAAGAGAACAAGGTGAAAGAATCAAGAAAAGAAAAAGATGAAAACCAGAGTGAAGAAAGAATACTAATGGATGCAGTAGAAGCTCAAGCAGCA
>JAOPUB010087887.1:0-13109 GCA_027564055.1 Neptis clinioides
GAGTTTGTTTGAACGCGCTAATCTTAGGAACTACTGGTTCGATCTGAAAAATTCTTTTTGTGTTGGATAGTCCATTTATCGAGGAAGGCTTTGGGATATAAAACATCACTTGTCGTTGTCTCTTACGTAACATAATTTTTTTTATTTAATTTAAGGCCTTTAGAGGATATATTTTTTCTCTTACGTAACATAATTTTTTAAATTTAATTTAAGGTTTTTAGAGGATATATTTTTTCTCTTACTTAACATAATTTTTTTTATTTAATTTAAGGTCTTTAGACTCCGTGAACTTGTGTTATCTTACTAACTGGCCAACGCGCGACACAGCCACGTGATGCTTCACTCCTAAAAAAAAAAAACAGTATTGTCTTATTTAGTCATCTTTAATAGGAGATATACAGTTTTTCTTTCTTGGTTTTTGACATTTTGAAATTGATTTTTACGTACTTTTGTTTTACGTAACACACTGAGGTACTAAGATGAAAAAATTGTGTTCCCATTTGAATTTTTCATTTTGGTACACCACATTTAACGTCCATAAAACGGAGTGGAATCTTTATAAATTAACTTTCATTACAACAACAACATTTTTCCAACAAAAACAGGTTAACGATATTTAATAATATTTTGCAGACGTGCAAATAATTTTGGAGAGTGTTATATTAGGACACTTCGCTTTTTATACGTCTACAGTATTTTTGGTTATATTCAGGTGTCAAATGTTATACTATTTTATTTGTGACCTCGAAAAACAACTCGCAGGCAATATGGTAAGTATGGGCTATAAACCCGATACGACTTTGTGAGCACTTTTATACTAACTGATAAAGCTTTTCGTGACTCGACGAAATGAGAAATATGTTTACTGTCCGTAAACGACCTGGACGATGATAACCTATGAATAATTGTTCCTTTCGGCCAGTTAAACAATATAAGCTCAAATAGAATGAGCATTTAACATACAAGATGGTATCAAAAACTTAATTACGCGATTACAGGAGCTATTTTCAGACTCCTGAATCCAGATCGACATTGTGTTTTATATACATATCAGTGTTTTCAACCAACTCATACCGACAAATCTTATTACAATTTTCTCATACCCTAAAAATCTCTAATAAATAATTTACACAGTTTTACCAATTCTCTTTATTAAACTTTATTAGGTTTTCAATCAAGGTTTTATCAAGAAAGATTATTTTAGACGAAATAAAATATTTAATTTAGCATAATTCATAACACACTTAATAGCTATGTGACACTTCTGGTTTTCTAATTTGTTTGTTCCGACAGAGGATGAAAATAATAAAAGAAAGCAAAAAGGTTACTGACAATCTTAAATCCCTCCAATGGGCAGCAATAGGGCAAATTGTTACATAAGAAACCGCGGCGTACGATCAAAGGATTACTATGTACCCCAATTTATTGTTCGTTGTTACAGAACCCTAGGACTTTTTATGAGATCACCAGTTGTGCAGATAGGAACATCAATTTAGACGAGAATTTCCAACTTGATTATATTAAGAAGACAACTGTTGTCTTTTAGCTTTTGTTAATCAATCTATCTAAATCTAAATTATAGAAAAGGATCATACCTATTCCAGATTAATAAAACTGCTTCAAATTTCATAATCAAATTAGTGTCACGGATAATAAATCGGATCTCATAACTTTATGGTTTGTATTATTATATCTACGTAAAACGTAGTTAATAAGCTATGAAGTATATTAATTAAGATTTCACGATAAAACATTTCATTTGTAATAATTGCTTTAGTTATTAAAGACGCCGAAGTCGACAAATTTAACGACAGCGCCTTTTTTGGAGCATTAATTTACATTCCAACAATTAGCACTTACACCACTGCTGTAGTAACGTTGATTAAAAACCAAATTATTAAGATACGATGAATACTAGTCGCGACACAGTAGACCATGTTAAAATAAATAATATAACAGAAAGTAGGAAGTACTTACCACTTTTTGGCAAAATATTTGATCAATCCTAGATGTGCACATTAGGACCTCGTACAAATGTACAAGACATCCTTATTTCCGTCTTAAATCTAGACCTACCTTATCACATAGTTGATGCAGACGACACTGAGTGGTTTTTGTTGCTTGTCTGTGATGACAGTGGCCTGGGTTTGAACCCAGGCAAATCCGCCACATTTGGCGAGGAAGCGGTACTGTCCAGTCTCGCATTGTCCTTTGGAGAACACTGCAAAAAAAATTAACATTAATGATCGAAATATTAAAAATGATAACAGTTATTAAACGTTTATAATATCCTTCTCTAATATGCTTGCTCTACTTGTACAAGTAGGATGAGAAGTAGATCCTATGATATTCGAAATTAAACAGATTTGGAATATAGGAAAAGATTTCAAAGTAAGTAGTTTGTAAACTTTCCTCAACAACCATATATTATCATCGCTCTAATTAAAACTAGAGATAAACCTTTTAGATATTGCAAATATTTTTTTCAAATTTAACAGTCAAAAATACTATGACTAAGGTGAAAAGTAACTTACGTAATATATAATACTAAAAATCCTAAGAAAATCAGTGATTATATTATTTTTATAACAGGCGTTATTAAGTATCACAGAGAATTTACAAGTTGATTTATGATAGGTGCTTGAATATATTAAACCTTAATTTCTTTATAGAGACGACCACAGCGAAGATTAATGTTAGAAAGGGATTAAAATAGATCAATATCTTGAGTTAATCTCAGCTTGATTATATATATTATTCATAGCTACAAGTTATTAAAGTTGTTTATAATAAATTATTTTATAAAAATGCTCTAGAGGAAAGTAAAGGCCGGAATTCTATAAAAAAAGTTTATAATTAGTTTGGCTCGTGAATATTCCAAAATTTTCAAGACTTTAGGATTGTTAAGGTAGTTAGAAGGGTTTTTGTCTCGACCTTAAATAACTTAGGTTGAATATTTAAAACAATTTTGCTTGTATATTTTAAAATAGGAGTGTACACGATACTTTAATATTAGCAACACTTCAGAATTCGTATAAGTTGTAAATCTAATTTACAATATTTCACGAATATGATATCGGTTAACGAAAAAATTAGTCTCATTATTTATATCGATCTAGCTTCTGATACAAAAACGCTGCTTTTCTATTAACTATAACAAATTAATGACCGAAATATGAGGAACTCATTTCTATGACAATCTTTTAAAATAACAAGTGCTTGTTAGTCTAGTGCTGAATCGCGTGTCAACAATTGTAGTTGCTTTACCAATAATATAAAGCCAATCAAATTAGGTTAAGTGGTCATCGGTTTCAAGTGCAATGGCATCTTTATTAAAGGCTTTCACGACTAACTACGACCTAACAGTATAGAGTCATAAACCATAATGGTAGAAACACTAAAAGGCAATAATCATTACGACTGGAACTTTACGAATACTGCTAAATGTGTTTAGTCTGATAAATTAATCGAATTGCTGAATAAATTATTCGTTTTCTAAGAAATATTGTAATTATGAAAAAAACGTAGAAACGAAAGTATTATAATTTAAATATTCTTGTTTACTTTTCGCGTAATGTTGCTAACCGCTTAGCTGGCATAGTACCAAATAATTCAGGTTATCATTGGGATTCATTGAGAATGTTGAAAGTATCTTATATTTACGAACGATATCTATACATATAATAAAATTGTAGCATTGCCGTGTGATTAAAGCATGCAAGACGGTAACATGGCCGAACCAAAAGAATCTGAAAATGTTATCCACATACAAATTACACGCGAAGAAAGAGAAGAGTCCCTTGTCCAAATGCGATCTTTTATGGTAGTCAAGGGGGAAACGAGCAGACGGTCCACTTGATAAGCGGCCACCGTCGCCCATCGGCAATACAAGAAGGAGAAACTTGTCTTGAACATGACAAAGATACTTTGCGGTCGGGTTCGCATGCTGGTGGTCGCAAGCTAGTCAAGGAACAGATCCCTTACCACTAAGGGGTGCTGAGTTACTCGGCTCTTACGAGATGCTCCCCTCACGGGCTTTTACCTATTTCAATATAGAAAAATTTCTAAGTCTATTTATTTACCAATGTTTTAATTATGAAGCATAATATAATATAGAATGAATAGTGTCATCAACCCTGAATCTCATTTAGATGTAAGCGAAAGAAAACAACAGGAGCTCTGGAAATTTCTATTATATCAATAACAATAGCGAATGTATTTTAAATAACAGATAGATTCTTTAATAAGTCTAATAAAAATATAAGGTACTGTTGGATAAAGTAAACTGAAAGATATTAAAATATTATAATAATAAAATATAGACAATTTCCTTTGATTAATGTTTTTAACGGTTCTACAATCAATAAAGAATTTTCGATAAAGCGGCACATTTCAAACAAGTTCTAGATTAACTGAAGTGACATTTATCTGAGACGATTTAAGTATCAGTTGTCAATGACAAAGATACTAACCGCCTCGGACTGAGCTAGCAGTTAATTTTTCCGATGAGGAATTGTTATGATTCATTAAAATTATTATAAGGATACTTGACAATTCCATATAGATACTATTATAGAGATCAAATGAAAAACTGTTGACCTAGGAATGAAAGAGATCGAAATAGTTTCTTCACTCGTAAAATCGTAACTACAATGTCATGGACTAATAATAGCGTAACATTTCAAACTATTTCCGTAACCCTAATGAAGTGAAACACATCTAATATAAATGAATAGTTGAATCTTTTGTAATTTATTAAATTCTTGTTCTTATAAGAGTATTCCTCCTAATATTCTAAAAGTGAAGATTTGGTTGGATATTATTGGATGTTTAGATTTTTGTTATTCAATCACACAAAGAACTGAACATACAGATTTGAATTCAAATTTGTAAAATACTTCTATTTCTGCAAGTTGGAAAATGATAAGTGGCAGATCCATTGCCAAGTGTTGAATTCGAAACTGAGGTTAGCAAGTTTCAAATACTTATATAACAGTAATGTACAATTCAAAATCGTAACATTACTTTGCAAGTCAATTTATTACAGCAGCGACTGAAGGATGCAATAATGTATATCATCACAATACATTTATAAATGCGCAATTGGGTCAATATACAAAAGCGGTGCAGTTGCAGATGCTTTGCAAAAATAACTTGTTGAAAATCTACAGTCTTTACAGATTTTTAATATTATGACAAGGAATTTGTTTAAAGTATTGTTAGTTATGATATAAGCAACATTGATTTGAGTAGCACTTTATTTTCGAAGTAAATAGTAAGTAATCGATAAACATCATACGAAAAAGTAGAAGATTACTAAATAAATACGCCGCCATGATGGAAATTATTCTTATTGCATCGCGAATAATCAAACAGAACTGCTTAAGCTCTGAGTCTATAATTCTCGGGATATCACAGCTAGCTAGAATAATATTTTTTCATTAAATATCCGAATTATGGTCTCTAAAATAATCAACAGAATTGCTAACCGATAGTTAATTCCGCAAATCAATATCTTTATGGTTTAATTTACTGAACTTTGAATGAAAACGTTTTGAAAGAGCAGTAAAATAAAGTTAGAATTTGGATCATTATCATGCCGCTATCAACAATTTTACGGCTTTCCTCGGGGCGTCCTACGTTATGTAAAACAAATAAATTTCAGCGAAAGCGCTTTTAGGATGCGTAATGAATCAAGGCAAGACATTCGCCAAAACGATAAATGTTCCTTTCCTGATTCTTGGAGCATTTTACTCCCAAGTTTATACGCCTACTGCAATTTTTATTTTAACAAAAGAAAATAACGGATTCTGTAATATTGCAAAAATTTGATTTAAAAGAATTCGAACAAGGAAAAGTAACGAAATCGTCAATTTTGTCGATACATTTGAGTCAATTAGAATGAAATGCTCAAGGCGGAATCGTAATTTGGAGTGATGGATAAAAAAAAAATTATATTTCGTTTTCCCCATTTTAGCAAGCTACAAGTGAGTGGTCTTTATGACATCTCGATTTTTACACTTAAAAAGTAAATGTATATGAGTATCGATGTTAACCCAGTTTTTCTCCGGCCTAAAGATACTTGCGGTGACACGCCATACATGGGTGGAGTAAAAATGAATATTCTAGTAACATGACACGTTCATATGCATAGTAGTGTCGCTGCATAGTATTTTAATATCAAGATCGATATTGTTCTTGTCCTTATAAATTTTTAAATGTATAAACATATATCTTCTTTCCTGCAAGGAAGCTAAAACGCCTGTGATAGGAGTGGGCCACGCCAGTAAGCCAATAACTGGTATTTGAACTTACGACCTATCGTTAATTGAACGTGTGATCCACCACGCAACTGACATTGATCTTATATGTACAAATAACAAAAATGAAATTGATCAAACGTCAGTTCACAACACATATTTGAGAAATCTTTTTGTGAGGCTTATTAGAACCAATAGATTCCAATTTTTTCCCAAAAACTACTGCACTAAATTTGATACGTTTGGATTGGTGTTGACAGTTGTATTGCTTGATCTAAGTTATAGTGAATGTTTAATTTAAATAGGTTGTTCTTACGATACAAACTTTAATTATCACTGGATCGCAGTAGCTTAAAATAGGAATTTAAAATTTTTAATTTACAAAAACATTATATGTCATAATTTTATCATGTAAGAACAGCACCCCAGTCCAATTACAATGTCCAGAAAAGTCTGGTTGAAGCTGAGATCATAAACTGAGAACTGGCTAGCCAAGAATTGAGTGGTCGTAAAACTCACCGCTTGTTATCTTTGCTGGAGCGAGGCAATATTGTCAACATGGCAACTGGCTGTGCGCATTTTGACCTATTATTAATTTATTACAAACTACAGTTGTTCTTGGGAACTATCATTAAAGAAATGATAATTTTATACAATTTACCTCTGCGGATTGCAATCGTTTTAGTCTTACTGACATTTCTTACACTCCATGAATACAAGAACTAACTAAAAAAACATAGAAAGGAAATTATGGATGGCTTCCAAAGATACTAACTAGAATAACCGACTTAACGAGACGTAACTTTTATCATATATCATAAAATCAATAAAATAAACTTACAATAGAGTATTAGTTTATAAAGAAGGAATAAATAATACTTAATTAGATACAGTGAAATTATACGCCTTTTAAATAATAGCTCCTTGACTTATTAAAATTGTAACGCTTAAATACTACTTTTATTGACTAGATAATAATATAAATTTTAGGTATGGATATTATTATGAGTTCCGTTTCCATCTGCACAAACTGTAAGCAAATAAAAACAACCATTTTGTTCCTTACTTAATTGAAGTCTTTCAGAATTTTTTTGCAGAGCATTTTGAGGGTTGCCGGCACTCCGTTGAGCAACATTTACGAAGAGTATTTAGGCGAATTGAAATTCAGGCGACGTTGGTTTTGAAATGAGCGACTTTCCAAGATTGCGTAATAAATCTAAATAAATTTAAATTCTTGCGTAGCAGATAAAACGTTTGTTTACACATAAAACAACCTCTGAAATTACATAATAACTTTACCTATTACTTTTTTACTTTACACATTTATCATCCTGAATTTCTACTTCGGTAGAGTTTTCGAAAACAATTTACCTCTGCTGCATGCTGAGCATACTTGTTGTAAATAATAGCAAGTGTCCTAAAGAACACTAGAAAGTAAGAAGTTAAAACACTTCTTCACGATGAAGTAATACAGCTGTGAAAATAGTATCCAATTTAGAGCAGTAGTTTTAGCGTGATTCGCGTATATGTGTGTGTATTCTTTAGTGACTTCTCGCATTGAATTCTCCTTATTATCTTTCACTAGCAACACGCCCCAGCATAGCTCTGTTTCTCTACTGAAATATACATGTATATTTATTGCATATTAACCATTCTCTTGAATCACTCTGTTCATTAAAGACCTAAGCTTACAGACATTCGGTTACTTTCATTTGTACTATGTAGATAGAGTACTTGTCGTAGAGTAATTCAATAGCCTCTAGGCACCTCAGGTATTGTAGCTACATATCTGATCTTAATACTAACGACATATAAACTACAACTATTTCATAAAGAGGTACTATAAAAAAAATGAAAGTAAAAAAAAAATTATAAAAGGATTTCGATACGCGATGGTATCCTAAAAGGTTCAGGTTGATTTGAATAAACCTATTCAAGTCAGAATGTGGATAATGCGAGGTCAGTACGAACGAGCACGCATTTCTTTCGGACCCTTCAAATTACACAATGGACAAAACAATTTTTTTGGTGTGGATGAAAGTAATTTTTTGAATGTCAACTTCCTTTGTAACATTGTAGAGGAAAAATGCTTGGAATACATTTTGTTGTTCGTAAATCTACTTAATATTGCGACAGTTACTTAACCTAGCAACACTTTGTTCTAATATAAAAATAGCAATATTTGATAAGAGTAAATGTAAATATTAAACAGAGAAATATAAACTACTAGCCGACCCGTCCCGGCTACGCTCGTGTGGAATGTAGCATGCATTACCTACTCTGGAACCAGATTCTTATGAGCAAAAATTTAGTTAATTCCGATTTTAAGTAAAAGTACTCCCTATAACATCAGCTATCTAGCAGTGAAAGTCCCGTTCAAATCAGTACAGCTGTTCCAGAGATGAGCCTCAACAAACCGACCGATATACAATTTTTTTCTAAATGCTGTTTTGGCATAATCTCGGTGCACTTAGTAATGAAAATTGCATTCAATTGCGTTTTGTTCTTCCATATCAGTTGCATTTTTTTTGACGTACGGGAACGTGATAAAATGTATCCTATGTTCTTTTCCTGGTACTAAGCTACCTCCGCACTAATTTTCAGACAAATAAGTTCAGCCGTTCTTGAGTTATAAATAGTGTAACTAACATGAGTTTCTTATATTTATTTAGATACGTTATTTTATTATTAGTACAAGGCATAAATCTTCCATACTAGTACTAGTTTTGTTTTGCTTATGTTTAATAGGTTTACATCATTTCATTGCCACAATCATCCTGTTTAGATTTAACACGTATTTGCCATAAGTTTCAATCTATTAGTTCGCTTATTGCATACCATTTATTTTAATAACCGCTAGTTGTTTATATTTAACTAGATCGTTAATATAACGCTCTAAATGCTGTATCACGTGCTTAACATATGAAACGTTATGTTATCACATATACAAATATACATATTATACGATTGCTTGCTTTCGGGTGCCAAATCTTAGCGTTTAAAAATGTTTTTTATGAAACCATAAAAAGGTTGCTCGGTCGTAAAGTAAAATGTTTAAATTATTTCAATCTGATTTCATATTCTTTTATTGTATTTTTATTACTTGCAGTCTAGTCTAGATCAAACTTTAAAACTCTTAGTTTATGATTTACACAGGTGTATAATCTTACTAATATTATAAATGTGAAAGTTTGTATGTTTAGATGTTGAGATGTTTGTTCCTCTATAAGTCGGAAACGGCTAAACGGATTTCAAGGAAATTTGGTACACAGATACTTTATAACCTGGATTAACATATAGGCTACTTTTTATCCCGGAAAATATTAAAGTGCCTTTGGAATAACGATGAATATTGTTAAAAGTGCTCAAATATTGTTTTTTTGCAACAATATATTGATAATTAAATGTTTTTTTATAATCTAAGCATTATACGTGGGAAATTGCACCCGGGCGAAGCCGGGGCGGGTCGACTAGTCTATATAGATAATCTATATATAACTAAATAGATAATCTATAAATAATTTGTATTTTACGCTACTATTTACTTTCTTCTATTCTAGCCGACATAACCCGGCTCCGCACGGATTTCTATTTATTGTTGTAATATAAAAATATTCAGGCGCTAACAAGAGGATAGGAACACCCAATTTTTTCGCGATTAAAAGAGAAGTCAATGTGATAATCCAGAACATAAACTATCGGTATGCCAAATGTAGTTGAAATCCGTTCAGCCGTTTTTGTGTGATTGAGTAACAAACTTTCCAACATTCAAGCATCTAAACATACAATCTTTCACATTCATAATATTAGTAAGATAAGTTTGATTTATTACCACCTATACAAATAAGAATAAAATAAAATCTATTTGTCACATGATTATGTTGTTTTATCTTAAAGGTGTTTTCGTTGTTCCTTATTTGGTTATAACCTAAAAGTTTTAAAGGAGCA
The DNA here is from genome assembly GCA_027564055.1 of Neptis clinioides. NCBI lineage: Eukaryota > Metazoa > Arthropoda > Insecta > Lepidoptera > Nymphalidae > Neptis > Neptis clinioides. The sequence continues at coordinate 10,209 of JAOPUB010087887.1, forward strand.
ACTTAACGATTACCTAATTAGAAAACTGCTAATGTGAACGATTACTTATAATTTGCAATGATATGGCAATTTTTCTGATTAATTAATGTGAAAATGAGCGAGCTTATAGTATACACATACTACAGTACAGTATCAAAAAGGTTATCAAGACCATAGATAGTTAAATAAAAAACATAAGCGGTATTATTACAGAAGTTTATCTTTAAACCATGGTTTTTGATTAACCTAAAAAATTAAGTGCTTTTTAGACAAACCATGGTTTTCATTCAAATTGTTGCTAAATGAAAATATTCAGGTGCTTACAACAGTAAACATATTCTTTAGTAATCGCACAGAAACTCTGCATTTTTCCGTGATAAAAGAAGTAGCCTGTCTATTAATAGGTTAGGTTATAAATTAACAGTGAAATTTTTTAGTTGCAATAACTTCATTTAAAACGGTTCAGGCGTTTTTAAGCGATACACTAACAGTAATTCAATTTAGGTTGTATGTAGTATAGATAATTCATATAGATAGTACAATATACGTACAGCAACGTAATATCGAATGGAATTTGTTGAACGATGTAACGAGATCTTACGGACAGGAAGCGTTTCATTTCCGCAGTATCATGTAGATTGTCCGACTGGGCGAATATATGTGATTTACTAGCAAATTACAACTAATGGAATTCGTTTACAATGCTTTTAAAGGTCGATTACTAATCTAATTTACATTCAATTAAATTTTAGTCTTAGAACCGCATAAGTGGTAATAACAATGAAATTTAACCTATATTTTCACGTATATATCATTTAAATCAAATAGGCTCAGCCGTTTTAAATACGGAAATTCTACGATTTTCTTACATGTCTAATTTGCAGCTATACAACAGAATCCAATTTTGTGTAATAGAGTCTGAAATATTCTGTTAAATTTATACTCATATTACAAAGCTGAAGAGTTTTTTGTTATATCTCAGGAACTACTGGTTCGAATTGAAAAAAAAATTGTGTTGGGTAAGTCCATTTATCGAGGGAAGCTTTAGGCTATATAACATGACGCTACGACCCATAGGAGTGGAGCATCATGCGGATGAAGTCGCGCGGGTCGTCTAGTTACCTAACCAAGGAAAGCGGTGATTTATAGTAGAAAATATTTATTGTAGATCTGAACTTAACGTACATTAACATTGCAGTGAAATTGAACAAAAAAATGTCCTAAGTACACATTTAGCAATCTATCAATAGCCCGCAATAAATTAGTTAAACCCACACGTAGAAAGTTCTCGACGAAAGTAAATATTACAAGTGTTCGTGATGAATCAGACTTATGCGAATCTATTTGTGTTGGGGTGATTTTACGTTCAAGTTCAAGGCGGCTACGAAAAAATACGACCAACACGTGAATGTATTGAAATTCTTGAATTATTTATTGAACATCAGAGTTTTGGCGAAACTATGAATATATATCACAATTCGCGGAGATTACAGTAATCTTTCCCTATCCCAACTAATATTAAATAATATATACATATCAAAGTGAACCCCCATTTTTTACGGTTTTACCTATTTCGCTGATTCTTTTTTTGTTGAGTTAGTTGTTGCCAGGAGAAGGTTTACGAGAACTTATCAAAGTAATTTTCTGTTTATTTGTTTGTATGTTAATCTAAAACAACTGAAAAGATTTGTATAAATCGTCATATTAATTATTAAGTAAAGATAAAAGAGCAAGTTAATAATAAATAGGTTTTGTGTTTTTTTTTATAAAGATTACTAACAGTTTGGATGGAGCCCTCCAAGTAAGCTGGAACACTTGGATTAGGAGTGAACCGCGTCAGTTGTCCAGTAACTGGGATCTGTACTCACGACCTATCGATTGTGTTCGTGAATTCAATGCCTGAACCACTGAGCTAATGACGCTTGCTTAACTTTCGACATAATACAGCAATAAAAAAGTTCCATGTTCCAAAGTATATTTTTGTAATAAACCAGTTTGTTAAGAACCCCCAGTAGTTACACAACAAATACTCAACCGAAACAAATATTTGTAGGACTTCATGTTTTTGACAGAACCTTTGTCGCCGAAAGCGCGTTATTTTCGGAAACAAACAGTTCTTATAAAACATTTACCAAATAGGCTTCTCAATTTTATCTTAGGAATTCTGTAAAAAAATTCTTTAGAGAATTTTGAAGAGGAAAGCAAACGAATCGGTCCAACTAAATTAAAGTAGCCTTAGAATTCCTGTTTCTTGTGCTCTTTGAGTAGTCGCTGGTAAAATATAAACTTCTTTCTCGTGGATAAACAGACAAACAGATATCTTTGTAGTGATAAACTAATTGAAAATTTGGCAAGTCAGCTGGATTCCTAGGTAGCGGCGGCCATCACACTGGTTTTATTTAGCCGTTCCGACACTGACATTTCTTCTTTTTATCAGCCGTTACGCACGTGATACGTTATAAATTACGTTCTTGCTTTAATCGAGTTTTTGCATAACGACTTGCCTACCTTTAATCACATGACATAAATGTGTTACGAGACCATGAGACATTAAGATAAAAAATACTTATTAAAAATGACCAGTGGAGTTGCTTTAGCTCATTGAGCTGAAATAACAATAAAACCAACCTTTTCTAAGCATCAGATTAAAATTAAAAAATATTTATTTAGAATTCGGTGATAAATGTAAATATTTATTATTCAATCAAGTCTAAACGGCTGAACGTAGTTCAACGAAATCTAGCACACTCTAACCTGGATTAACCTGCGAGTTTATGATAAAATATGTTTACTGTAAGCGCTAAATATTTATATTTAGGAAAAATATATTAGGAACGTACTTACACTACTGGAAAAGTTAAATTTTTATTATAGTATAGATATAGGAATTAAAAGAATACTTAGCTGTTAAGCCTATAATGA
>JAOPUB010087992.1:0-13106 GCA_027564055.1 Neptis clinioides
CAACTTATTTAGTGAACTAGATTTATTTTATCTCCCTCTATGCAAATTTAAAAAATTTGTTAAGAATATTTTATATCCACACTATTATATAAAGAGGAAAGATTTGTTTGTTTGTTTGTTTGTTTGATGCGCATAGGCTCTGAAACTACTGGACCGATTTTAAAAATTCTTTCGCCGATCGAAAGCTACGACCTTTCCGGGTAGCTACTGACGCTTCAAACAATTCTTACAATTTTAAAAACTGAATGTGTAGAATTTTCGAAAATTCATAAAATAAATGCATGCCTTTGGTATATGGTCCTAATTCTGAAATTTCCATAAGCCAAGTCGCGAGCAGAAATTAGTTTAATTCATAAATAAAAAGCGATTTCGTATATTGATTCCAGATATACCTGAGTGACATACCTGCTATCAAATGACCTTTTTCTTACGAGTTTCTCTTTAAAATGTTATCCAAGAAACAGGAAAAAATGTTATTTTAATTCACCTACCTGTTTTTGATAAGTGTTGGGTATTCGAGTTTACGCTAATGTTTATTTTTACGCGACAACCAAATTTCAATCGTGAAATTATATTTTTGTCACATCCAAAAATAATTTAATTAAATCGGTTCATTTACTCTATAGTGTTAGCAACACTGATCTTATTTCGAATTAACTTTCGTTCCAGCTGTGTCGCGTAGTATTGAGACTAAGTGTTGTGTTGTTTAGTAGTGTGGTGCTAATGTAATTTTAATTTTTAAACCTGCTTCTATATCTGAAGCTCAAGGTATTACCAGGGTTCCATATAGTTTTCATGAATTAATAGAAAAACAAATTGTTTCATTATTATTCTTATATGAGGGTATCTGTACTATAAATATACCATTTTTTTTTACTGAGTCATTGGAATAATGTAATAGCCTTATCTATCGATTTTAACTTGGAAATGCTTATCAAGTTTGAGTTTGGCAGTAATCATGGATAAATAAGTTTTTATCGTTTGATTATAGTAATAAAACAAATACCCGGTTTTCCAAAAACCAACATATTTTGTCATTTATTATTTTAGAAAGTATGAAATTTGCATTTTTTATATAATGAGAAAGTTCAATAGAATTCTATTACTTTTATTACATTTAATAGTCGACCCGCCCGCGTTTCCCTTCGAGTGTTTAAAACCAACCGAACGAACTTCCATTTTTTATATGTGTAAATTATTTTATTCTCTTATATTATATATACAATAGAACCCTTATATCAGAATGGGAATGGGATGAATGTATTCTATTTCTTACTTCATCCTACGAATTAATACTCTGATTTCACTTGGCTGTCTTCAGCACTATATGTACCACTAAAATTCCTACATGAACTATCTTTTTTCCAGACGTGATTTTTACGTGCACGCATCACGTTGACACAAACAGACAAAAATTTCAAAAACAATATTTTTTTAGTGATCTATAGCTTATTTCACATGTCTTTCACTTCATTTTTTTTCAAAAATCTTAAATGTACAGATGCGCTATGTCTATGATTTAATTATAAGTAAAGATTATCCTGTTGATAACGTTTCACTTACTAGTTATTAACTACTTGTCTTGCTTTTAATTAATTGTTGGGTTTGATATCTATATCGGGTTGGCGTGACTGTTCGCTATGACGAGTAAAATGAAAGTAGTATTCGTCGTTATAAGTGAAAAGGGCGTAATTGCTTATCAAAATAAGACTCTCGCCCGACATTAAGTTTCATGAATTAACAGACAGTTTTGGAAAAATAGACGAAGAAAAAGATGCGTCGTTTGTATATGTTAACAAATTTTCGTTTCACCTTAGTATATTAGTAGATTTTACTAAACCTAATCCTAACTAATATACTGATTTATAGTGAGTATAAGTGATTCATAAATATACATAGTGATTTAAAGTAATCTATAATAATTTATAGTGATTTTTAGAGGTATTCTTAGTTATTCATAGTGAGCATTAGTGATTTATAGTGTGTCATACTGATTTACAATAATTTATTGTGATTAATAGAGATTTACAATGATTCCTAGGGCTGTATTTTGTTTCATAGTAATTTATAGCGATTTATAGTAAGTCCTGGTGATTCATAGTGATTTAAGGTGACAATGATTTAAAGTGATGTATAGTAATCTATGGTGATTCGTTGGGAGTTATGATGTTTCATAGAAGTTAGTGATGTGACTTTTCAGGACGTTTAGTGAGTATTTTATACTATTTACAGCGATTCATAGAGATTTATAGTGATTCATTGTGATGTGTTAATTTGCATTGAATTTTGTTCTCTAGTATCTCTGAATTTAAAATAATTACCTCACATCGATTTTTAAAGACAGGAATGTAAAGGTCTTTGGTGATTCCAAGTTTATTTATTCAGTTTCTTCGTATGAAATTAATATTATAATAGAACGAGTATCATAGTTATTACATGGGCAATTTGTCGTAAGTACTGTTAAGCTTACAATTTATACGAGTGTGGGCGGCGCATGCGCACGCGCACCGTGGCCTGCACGTGGGCGCACGCCATTGACGAGAAATGCCCCTTGCAAGTGTCTACACCTACACGTTGATCTGCCTTTTATGATATAATATAAAAACTTCTTTATATAACATAACACTCTATACAATTAAGTTTAATTATATTTTATAGGTCTTAAAAAGTAAGGAGCCTGTAAAAAGTTAAAAATAAATAAAAAAAGAAAAAAGAGAGCCTGTTTTTTAAGAAAACCTATAAATATGTATACAACATGTAGATAAAGTAATCAGAAGGAAATTATGCACATTTCTATTAACATGACAAGTGCTTAACTGGTTAATATAGTTTGGGAACCTTCATTTAATCGATGCCTTTTCCCTCAGTGATTAAATTACATTTCCAAGAGGTCATTGTACTGAACGCTGATTAGATATCATTATATTTAGTATCGGAAGTTAGTGCAGAGCTAAATCAAATGCGTCAAACATTAATTGTTAGTAATAAAACAAATACGGGCGTGCTCGGCGATATCTCAGACTATTTCCTGCCATCAAAACCTTTTACCAATAATAAAAGCATCACAAAACTATTTATAAGTCATACCATTATGACTTTTATTAAGTAATATCATATAAATATTATAATTTTGTATATTTTATGTTTAGAGATGTTTTTTTTCTCAATCACGCGAAAACGGATGAACAGATTAAAATAAAATTTGGTATTTGTTACCAAATACTTAATAGCCTGGATTAACATATAGGCTACTTTATCCCGAAAAAATCTATAAAATATTAGACTTTCGTAAGTGACAAAATATTTTTATTTACCAATTGATTATTAAATGTTTTTTTATAAATATAAGCATTAAACGTGATAAATTGCAACCGTACGAAATCGGGGGGTTGACTAGCGTAAGATAATTACAATGTCAAGATAATTACAATTGTCATAATCATTATCACGTTTTTTTATTGCGAATTGTTACAACCTTACCACCAGCACCTTACGTTACCTCATGGGTAAAATAGACTATGTGGTGTTGACATAAATATCGTAATTAAAAAGTTATGACCATTAATGGGACACATAAAGGAACCATTTTTTAAGGTTTTCTCTGGAAGTATTAAACTGATTTTGTTAATTCTTTTACCGCTATAAAACTGAGGTATAGCAGGTATATCACTAGAAAAACTAGACAGACATACTAGGTAGAGTACTACCCTACAAGGGAAATCATTATAACTTTTCTATGATATTGAGAGTGACAGTAAACTAGGAAACAAACTTGATATTATTTTCGCGTGGCGAGAGTTGAATAGAAAACAGTATCAGAACTCCATATAACTTTTCTGATGTTTTTTATGTAAAATGAAAATGCAATTTACTTTTACAAGACCAATGGATCGTATTTCGATATGGTTGTATGATATCCGGAACTGGAGGTGATTAGATTCTCGTGTGGAGAAGAATTTAGCGATTAAACGCTATCTCGTGCTGTTACGCTTTACGGTCACGGAATAATTTTGTCTAACCCTTTTTAATTATCGCTGTTATTAGATCAAGTTTTATAAAGAATTGTTTAACTGGAATAAAAATGGCCGCATTTTTGATTATTTGTTGAAATTTACGGTCAAAGCTTGGCATTGGTATGTTAGCAACAGCTTTGGCAGTAGTTTTATCGATTATAGTCTTTTATATTGACTATAAACAGATTATATTTATATTGAATCTACACATTCATGCATGTAGTGATGTATGAATGTGTAGAGTGTAAAAGTTGAGATTTTGGGAGTCTGGCTTGGTTTATATAAGAGAATGAGGGTGTAGGAGAGAGTTTAGCTGTAGATTTAATCAGCTCTAGCTCTCATTTCGGGCTATATATACTCTTAAATAAAAGTTTGAGCGGAAAATATAATTATTTATCATAAAGATTAATAATAATTTTTCGTCAACAAAATAATCTCATTACCTTCATAACAATATGTGTAAAAAGTAAAGAAAACTATTATTACCTAAATAAAGAACTAATTTATTGTTTCATAACTGTAATTAATCACTTACTACCGTTACTAAATAATGTTGGTATAAGAAACTGTTAAAGTATTGTCTGAAGTCGAACTAAAGCGAGACTGAAGTTCGATAACAAGTGATTGCATAAAATTAGTAATTCTTGTGAAGACATAAATGCCACAACTGACCATTAGTTATTAGTTAATAAGTGTTAACCGCTCCGATAAAAGTACATCCACCATAACATGCTCAGAAATTATCGCCAGTACTGCGTTACCTAAAAGTTGCGTGATGCTTCGGTTATAACAACTAGTATTAAGTGAAAGCTGTTACTCCATCTACGTAATAGACACAAAAAATCAAACCGCGGTCGGTGACACTCGATTCAAGATCATTTTTAATATCAAAATTAAAATTTCAATTAATTCTTATGTATCTTAAATACTGGAACCTGTTCGCTTCCGGAGTTACGCCGAACCAGTCCGATGTTCACAATTTGTTTCTTTTTCAAAACAATTTTAATATGGTTTTGCATATCTCGACCAAGTGCCTTATTATGCAAAGCAATTAAAAGAATTTTGAAGATAGCATAATGAATAAACACGATATACGGTATTTTTATAATTGGGAATAGAGGGAGACTTGATACCCTCTATTATTTTTTGAGGTTTAGTCAAAGTACTAATAAAGTTTTAGAAAATATTTTCTCTCTTATAATTTTATGAGAATTTATCTAGGAGGCTCCGAGAAAAAAATTCTGATAATTTGTTGTGTTCGATAAAGTCTCTCATAAAAACCTATGTACCTAGTATCCCTAGATATAGTGAGATTACAGAGAACAAGAAAACCATTAAATATAGATTTAATTCCAAATCTGTGGTATAATTATAAAATATTTTAACTGTCGTAAGCACCTAGATATGTTTATTTACCAACAACATATTGAGAATTAGATGTATAATACGGAGTAACCTGCTCCCGTGTAAAACAGGGGCAAGTTGACTAATATGTGATATAAATAAGCGAAATCTTCATTCAAATGCTCATAAAAATTTTCTCCAATCACGATAAAAACTTTACACACTCAACATATTCAAACTGCTTGACCATAAGAGAATTCATGACATAAAATCTACTTGTGTGATTGTCATCAATGTTGCTAGTTTCAAATAATGCTGTTTTATAATAACTTCATGTAAATTGACTGCACCGATTCTCACAGAGGGAACGAATATCCCTCCTTTCCCCTATTGAGTGACTTATGAATATTGAAATAGTATTTAACTGCTAATTGATATTGAGTTGGTAATAAAGTACGTAAAAGGTCCACCTCCCACTAAGGTAAAATGCGAAATGTAAAGATTATTCCGTACTCGTTTAAAACATACCTTTTTGTTTGCCTCGCAATTAACATTAGCAGAAGTAGCGTTGTGGTAAAACATTTTTTCTTTTATGTATATTTTTCTGAACAGAGAATTTTAACATAAATATAATACTCGTACTCATAACTTGGGTTAAGAATAGTATGATTTAAATGGTTATTTATGAGTATGAATAAACATTGGGATTATAAGATATGCAACAAAGTATCGTACTTGAATTAATGAACTGATAAACAGTTCTATTCAACACGTAATTCAGGTTTGATATCTATTCTGGGCTTCCATTATTTTCAATCTGGATTCTGAGACTTTTATCCACTTTAATAAAAAGCATAAAGTATCATATTGTATTACTTTGATAAGTAAATTACTTTGAAATTGTTAAAAAAAATTAAGCTCTGACCTGTAAACCTAAGTTATAAAGGAAATAACTGGTACTGAGTATTTAAGTAAGTAATATACAAACTTTTAGTTTTAAATTTACAATCATGAGAAGAAGAATCTTGGGCTGATTAAGAGATTTAAAAATGCATTTTTACAACAAATCTGTTTGTGATATTGTTTCTAAAATCAGGTATCTACATATTTTCAGTTTTTTTATGTAATGTAAGCAGTGCAATATTATCATATGAAGTCGTATCGTGAATTATATAGTATATCCTGGAACCTCTTAAAAATAGTAGTTATTAAAGTTGCGTCACATGAAATAGAAATGTCGAATTCATAATAAGAAGTAAGTATAAATATAATGGCATGAAAACTGTTCCTCAAATATGTTGTCACAAAAAAGAAAACGGATGTACAAAAGTGATATAAGACAGAAAAATAAGAAAATCCGTATAAAAGAAGTTATAAAAACGTCTACGATCCGATCTCGACGTTATAAACAAAACGTAAATGGGATAACCACGAAAAATTGTACTTGAACGCATCCATCATAGGAATAAAGGCGGCATAGCTGAATAAATTTATCGATAGTGTAGCAATAACGATAAAGTGCCGAAAATACATAATGCTTTACGAATATTGTGTTACAAACTGAGAGGGCGGAAATCCTCTACAATTTGAGTTCTGGGGATGTCTTTGTTACTATGAATTATATGAATTTTGTATGAAATAGACGGGAAGGAGATATTTATTGCGGACGGTAAATCACGCGAGCTTATAATGTATTGGAGCGGTTGTCGGTTGCTGGTTGTGGTTGCCGACATCTACTTCCATATTTATGATACTTAATTTGGCTTCTTTGAGTACCTCTAATTTGATGTCTGAATTTGATTACGGTGCTGTTGCAAATTACACTCAAACAAACTTCTCGAAGTGGATATATATCATCCATACTAATATTATAAAGCTGGAGAGTTTGTTTGTTTAAAATCGCTAATCACAGGACTACTGGTTTGACTTGAAAAATATTTTTTTGTTGGATCCCATTTATTAAAGAAGGCTTTAGGCTATATATAACATCACGATGCCAAACACTCTGCACGTTCCGATACGATTGGAGCATCACGCGGATAAAATCGCGCGGGTCAGGTAGTATTCCCTCTAGATAAGAACTGAGCGATGTCTGGAGATTGCAACTTAGATGCAGGAGCAATGATTTAAGAATGTTTAATTTTTAAAGATTGAAGTAGATTCACACAATAATAGGGACAATTCACTAACTATTATTATATATTAGTTTTAGTTTTTGAAGCTATTATAAGGTGTATAATAGTATGTTGGTATCTTACAAGATTATATCATAACTGTATTAAAGCATTTCCTCATTAATTTTGAACGGAATTAACCCCAAATCTATGCCATTCCAAGCATAGACAATTTAAGGCTAATCCACACAGGTAGAAGCAGAGTGTTCCTTAAATTTGATTAGACATCTGGAGTGTTAATTCTGCTTAATTTCAGTTCGGATTACTGCGTAATGAACTCGCATGTACAGTTTATATAGCAATTTGCGCTTCATTACCTACAGCTACAACCTACTCGTTACATAACACATTTGCATTGCTTTTATCGTTATTGTAAACGGAATTTTTAATTATCGAATCGATAATCACTTTAATTTTTAGTATTTTTTTTTATTTTTACGCTAATATGTGATATCCGGCATCAAAACTTCTCTCCAAAAGCATCTATATATTACAGTGTTGTTATGTGAATGTAGTTTGTATACTAACCCTAACTATCGATTCCTTTAACGTAATACGTAATGTATCGATTAACGTTAAATAGAACAATTATATTTAACAAAAATGTAAAATAATAATTTTTGTCTGCGAATATCAAATTATGCAACAATTTGATATTTTGGATATTTCCTATAAATCTTTTACTGAAACTAATCAGGGCTAAATGGATTCCACTATACGTTTCAACATTGTGGAAGTAATATTTCTAGAGTTATCCATGTTATGTCCGAACTAGGTTGTTAAGTACACATCGTGAGGAAACCTGTATTCCTGAGAGTTTACTAAAGTTCTCAAAGGTGTGTGAAGTCAGCCAACCCGCACTGGGCCAGTGTGATGGACTATGGCCTAACCCCTATTCTGTGGAGGACACCCGGCTCAACAGTGGGCCATCGAAGGGATGTGATGATGATGATAGTACATAGAACTTAAATATTTATATGTAGGTAAGTTGGGTACTACTAAATTGCAATCTACAATTCAATTTCGCATTGAGACACTCGTATTACAGTAAAAATACTCCTATATATTTTAATACTAACATTACATAATAATAAACATTAGCGTCCCAAATATACATATAAAACACCAATCTTCAAATGTGAGACTATCAAAACTTGCTTAATATAATTTAAATGTTACTTAAATACAAATCTAAAACTAACACAATTGTCCATACTAAAATATTTATAGCATTTTTTTAAAGAAAAATGAGGTATTCAGAAACAAAGGGAAGTTAATAATGTACAAATTTGGGAATCTGGAGCGAATGGCCTTCATCAAGACAGTTGTTTGAAGAGCGGTGCCTTTTTATACAGTATTATTTAAATCAGAGGTGCTCATTTGAGCCTTTCCGGGTCTTTTGGGATACATAAAATTATCATTATCTAAACATTTGATAAAATAAATAAAACTAGATAAATTATGACATGATAGGACCTGATAGGATTTATATTCAATAATCCTACTAATATTATAAATGCAAAAGTCTGCAAATGTATGGATGGATGTTTGTTACCCTTTCACGCAAAACTACAAAAAGGATTTTGATGAAACTTTACAGCAATTTAGTTTATACGTCAGAATAACATATAGGCTATATATAATTTATAAAATATTTGTTGCAATTAGCCATAATTTCGTTTTAGGTCGTATTGCTAAAGATCGTCATATTGATAAATTATTAATGAAATATTTATAATACTTAATCTACATGAATTTTATACATACTATATTTTTATGCATGCACTAAGCTAAACTAATAAATATACAAAAAAGAAATTAATATTTTTGTATTCTTTTTGACATCAATTAAATAAAGCTTATGAAAAACTACGACAAACATGTAAAATCATATTTTTTTTAATAATGCGGGCCTAAGTTTGGAACCTTTGATTTAAAACTCAATGAAAAGGCTCTTTCGGTGCGACGATAAATATTTACAGTAATTTTTGCTCCCTTTGCCCTAAACTTCAATTTCATAGATTAAAAAGATTGCTTGTTGTTTGCCTTGTGTGATTTTTGATTATTCTTTTATTTCCTCGGTTTTGTACGATGTCAATCATCATCAGCCATCATCATCATGATTTTCTACAATATTTAACATTAAAATAATCCATTCCTTATTTTTGTATAAATATTTAAGCGTTTAGTTCTATTACTTTTAAGTTCTTTTGTTATCGTTATTAGGGTACGATGGGGGTGACATGTACATGTTGTACAAAAGTCCCGTAAACCTAATCAAGAAATAAAAAAAAAAAAAAACTCCACTTCACTTCACTTGTCTGCTAAGCAGTACCTACCGAGGCATTGATGAATGTGTCCTAACGATTGAGGAGTGCCATGGTATCCCTGGCCAGCATCCTGAGGTTATGACTCTCAGACTCAAACCACTGATTTAGTTACTCAATATATACATCATATATTATATGTACTTGCATATATATCAAATGTTAGAGATTTTTCCTAATAATCTGTATTCCCTTCATCAGATTATTATATAGTGATGGACAGTGGGGGATCTTGCCAGTTAATCCTTTCAAATAAAATAATAATTTTTCAAATCGAAGAAATTGGTAAAAATACCAAAAAATATAATATATACCAAAGAATGTAGAATCTCTTCCTTTTTTTGCTCTCGGTTAATAAATTCAGAACTTATATTCGATAAGAAATCTGAACTTTAGTTACCACTGAAGAGTTTTCTAGTTTTCCTCCTCCTGTTATACTTACACAAATTGTTTCATTTACTTATAACACGAGTAAAAATTACTTTAAATTGGGACAATGAGCAATATTTTTGTAACACGATTAACAATAAGCCACCATTATGCGGGCTTATTATAGCGGGAACAATACATAGCCGTCTTTGTTCAATTTGCAACGGATTCGCTTTGTGGGTAAAGCGATGCATGTAAAACAATTGCTTTTATACAAATAAACATACACTAGTATAGATGATGTGGATAATAACTTTGAAGTTGTCTGTTTGGAGTTTAAATGAGTTTCCTTTTAGAAAGTTAACAAAATCACTCCTCATACGCATTTTAATAAAAGACAAGGCCTTTACAAGATTTTAATAAAAAGATGTAACTTTTTTATTTTAATACTTATTAGAGGTAATCTATACATATGAATAAATATGTAAAGTATCGAATGTCTGTATATTGAAGATATTTCAAAAATTTTAATGTAAATATTTGAACTTTTTATTCTAGAAACATGTACAGCTTCTGTGCGATAGAAGAGATTTATTCACATACCTTAACAAATCGAAATAAAATGTTGTACACATATAGTTTGTAATATGTATCGTAATATACTACTTCTATCTATCTATCTCTGAAACTGTACAGTGCCTATGTACATACCTTAATAGATCGGACCGAAATTTTGTACAGATATATGTAGTTTCAATAAGTAAAGGAAACCACCATAATCAGCGTTTAAGATGTCAACGGATCAGCTAGTAACTAAATAAACTTATTCTTTAATTAAATTCTAGCCAAAAATTAAACTAGTGTTACTTTAAAGTTTAAATTTGTAAAAATGTCATACCTATTATTTATTATTTTTAATAGCTTATTTTGTGTAATACAAAAATAAATGTATCTTAATTATTTAATTTTTAAGTGACAATGTTTCAAAAGACATTGTTTAAGTGAGTGTTGTAGTAAGGCGATGTGAACCTGAACGTGGATCCTTAGCTCTAGGCACTGCTGTCAAAAGGTCTTGTAAATTTGAAATATTGCTTTCAGGTTAGAAGTCACTAATACGTAATAACTAACACTACGCTAAAATTCACCGCTTTGACATCTGGCAAATTTTTATTTAAATATAGTTGCCAACATTTGATATAAATATAACCACGTGAGACATTAAATGCCATCGTACACAAAGTCAGAGGTAAATCACTGCAGTCACGTCGCGATATCAAACTAGTTCAGGCTTGGAACGGTTTGGACCTGAATATATTATAGTGACGCCAAACTCGGGTGAAAGAGATTTTAAAATTGCTCTCCTTTCATGTTAAATCTATATTTTTAGTTATTTCAAAGGTTTATTTGGAAGTGTGTAATCTACATTTCATATTTATATTTTACGTACATACTGATAGTAGTGATATCTGTCAGAACTCCTACGAATTACGCCATGAGTAAAGAAAATTGGAAAGTCACATGAACTTCGCGTCCCATAATACGTTTAGGGCCTTCTTTATGGGAAACATTGTTTTAACAAAAAATAATAAATTTAATTGATTGGTAAGAAATAAAATCCATGTTTTAACGTTGATTAAGGTCCTACTCAATTTGCATTAAATTACTTCAAATTCTTGTTGTCACTACAATGACAATACTTGATACATACAATTACTTGTCAAACTGCACATTTTTTAAATTAGATATTTAGTTTTTACAAAAATAAAGACCTATTTTCTGTAACCATTTCCGTTAAGATCTTTTTGATTAACACAATGATGAAGTAGTTTTTCGAAGTAGCCTAATAGAGTTTATTATAATAATTTCAAGGACCGTATATTCGGAGCCGCAGCCCGTTATATAAACTTTCAACTGGAAAATTAATTTCTTCACGTACATGTTCCTAACAGTTTACTAAGTAAATTTTAGGAAATTGCCCAAAATTTAATGTTAGTATTTTATGGTTATATTCATTTAGTGAATATTTAGAAATGTATGAAAATTACTGTGTGAAATATAGTCTTAATATTGAGATGAAATACGAAATTAATAATAGATTTTTTCGATGAGGATTACTTATTTACTAATTAATAATTGAAAAAAAAACATAGTTTTTTGATTCTCAGTACTTTGTTAAAACATTTCTTTTCTGCTAAAGTTGCTGCGATTGAAACCTGCGAACACTGTTCATTGCATAGGTCCTACATGTTTACTGGCAGAACGAAACGGTTTCTCTTAAATATTACAAACTGCAGTAGCTGGCACATAACTTTAGGTCTGAGAAAAACAATTTCAAGGAGAAATTTGCGCATTATGAGTGTTTTGCGTAAATATATTGGCAGTTCTATTTGTAACATTTACTACTTTGACAAATAACAAACGCGCTGAAACTGCATCCAATCCTATTTGAGCACTGCTCTCGCGCCGCTAAATACCCCTAGTGACTTCTGCGCATTTAAGGTCAAACCTAAACTATTCCATCTAATATCTGAAACGGCTGGACCGATTTTAACGGGAATAGCAGATAGCTTATGTTCCTTATAACATTAGTAAGTGAGGCTATTATAATTTTAGAAAAAAAATTGAGTTACACGAAAACAAAATACACCTCAGCAAAGCGAGAGTAGGTCGGCTAGTGGAAGATAAAATTAATACAAATGTTCAAATTAATTAAATAGGGTAAATATGAATTGAATAAATTTTTTTCTTTTTTATAGTATTTTAATGTATGAAATGAACTTGGCCATCTTCGACACTAACGCGCATGGAATACAAACTACATGCTAATACCTGGTAACACTACAAAAGGAACACGAAATATCGTGATATAACGTTTTCAA
>JAOPUB010088097.1:0-13100 GCA_027564055.1 Neptis clinioides
TCTAAATAAAAACTAACAACATACGCCATCTTTAGAAATCATGATGATATGATGATCCATCAATAGTATTCTAGCAGTACTTAACGCTGAAGGTCTTAGTCTAAAGTATAACCACCAGGATTAATACAGTACTACTACGTCTAGCTGTCATAATTTCGGACTCCATATAAACATAAACATAAAAAATCAGGATTGATATACTTTAAATAAGAAACAGATATCAACGAACGAAATACCTTCTGTAAACAACAAGAAATTCTATTTAATATCAATAATAATAATACCAATATTACGGTTATTATATTAATATTATTCAAACATAAATGAGATACAATATAGAGTAATGATCGATTACGATGTCTGAGAAAAAAGCTCTACCATTTTCTGTTAACCCGTATAACATAAACAAATTACCAGCAGAGTGGCAAATTTATTACTATCCCCAGTCGAATAACATTATTCGCGAGTACTCTATAGTTCGGAAACAATATGTGAGCAAATAAAACTGCGGGTAAATTCGAAGGTTGAGTTATGTACTTACTCCATTCAATTTGGGCGTTTTCACACAGAGTACTGCATTTTACGATCTCGCTATAAATCTGCCTAAAGCGGACAATCGACGTGTGTTTATTCGGTCGTTTTCAACAAATTGGGTTAGTAGACACGCCCTGTCTACATAATAATGCAGGCTATTAGGGCGATCCCTGTAAATCCCTATCATCCATCGATGTTTGCCTTGCTATCGACAATCTACATATGTATTACTTGATTAATCACACATTTACTTTATGGACTTCCTAAAAATATATAACGTTGAGAAAAGAAAACTGACCAATTTAAATTTGTTATCCGTACCTCACTGCTGAGCCGAGTCTGCTCCTCATAATGAGGATAGAATAAAGGCCATAGTCCACCACGCTAGCCCAGTGCAGGTTGGCAGATTTAACACTCCTTTGAGACCTTTAGGGACCTCTCAGGAGTTTAGGGTTCCAAACGATTTTTTCTTTCACCGTTATAGCAATTGATATTTGATTGCTTAAAACACACATAACTTAAAAAACTCAGAGGTGTGTGCCCAGAGTTAAACCGGATATCCCGATTATATATCAACGTCTTAACCACTGGGCTCTGAATGTTATCATTGACTACGAATTAACACTAATTTTTATGAAAAGAAAATAATCAATAATACTAAAACGCATCATTTTGAAATGCATCTTTTACCAGATGACAATAAAAAAACGAAAAGATAATCGTACGAAAAGGACTTGTCGTTCGCATCACTTTAAACGATGTTACTTGTATGAAATCACTACACATACAGCTGCGCCTCAGATCAATTGTGTGAAAATTATATGTAAATGTAAAAATTTTGTATGTCCGATACTTGAGTGTTTATTTATCACTCAAATCAGCCGAATGGATGTTAATCAAATTTGGCACACAGAATTGCTGATAAGATGTTACTGTTAAAGTGTTTTAATGAGTGAATTGTTATGTGGGTGAACAATTTACAAACTTTTGAAATTACTCTTCTATTGCTAATTAAACAAAGGACGTTAATATTAAGTACTTAATATAAACGTCCTTTGTCCACCCATCTAAGCGAAATCATAAATGGTATAATCCAATTTAAATGACACGTCCATTCCTGTCGAGGGGATAAAACAAAACGTTTTTATTCTGAAAAATATGTCACGTTCGCTAGGGATTAAATCAGATCGAGATAATTGATTATTTATTAAACTGTATGAATTCACGCGCTGGCATCAAAGAGAACGTAAATAAATTAAAAGTGAGCTAAAGCGATTTCAATTAAGGCGAAATTGAGAAGCCCTGGTCCTGCTGGATCCATAAGTGCTCTGCAATGTGTGTGGTTAATCATTATGGGATTTGTAAACATTTTGAAATATAAACGCTTTGGTCAATACATATTTGAAAATTTTTTTCAATACATATTTGAAATTTTTTTTATACTGGTAATAATACAATATACATTTCTAAATTAAACCTTTTAGTTTTACGCTTGATTGATATTTTTACAAGGCTTAAAATAAATGCAATTTAAATACATATATTTTTAACAGTAGCTTTGTATAAGGACCATCGTTTATATCGTTTTGATGAATCTAATATTACATGTAATAGAGTTTTACAGTAGCCAGAAGAGTTTAGGAATGTATATCTACATAATATATTGTAATACAATTATCCTTTATGACAATCATCTTAAAAATCACACAGTTAGGTAGTTCAGATGATAATAACATAAGCTGTTCTGATGATGGACAGAAGAGCTGGCTAAACTCTTCAATGGCCACTAGTATATCCCTGAAGTTTCGGATTATAGGATTTGTTTTGATGAGACTATACACGTATATTAAGAGTCGAGAGTCTTATGATAGAGAAGATGAAGAAAACACTTCAATGGCTACTAGACTATTCTTTTCAGAATCTTTTCCGAATAGTTTCAGTATTATAAAGAGTGATATTTTATTATAGTATTATAGTTTAGTAGATCATTTATTATGAATGTAGTAATTTTGGAATAAACTAATGGTGACTTTAAATAAATCGTAAAATAACTAGAACTTACTTTTATCTAGAGTCACATTAAGGATTCTTGTCACAAATACCGAATGCGCAGCTACTAACTCGTTGTACGAATAAACTTTACTTGCTGGCTTTTTACACAAAGTTGAGCAGTTGCAAAAAAGTTATTTTTGAAGGCTCTGTAGCTACACGTGTAATTACACGAAGCCATCGTGAATCAGAATTTATTTTTATTTATTCACTGGAACGCCTTAAAGTTGGTTGTAGCAAAATTATTTAGTATCTCCTATATTTATATAACTACAAAAGTTTTCTTCTTCGTATTTTTATGAATATAAGGTATAATGGAGATATAATATATCATTAATATTTTATATTATTGAGACTTTCTACTGAAACAAACATTTACTTTTAAAATCAGTTGGATTATCTTAAATAGGTTTGATGAGTTTTTTGTTTCGCAAAGTTACAGTACTTAAAACTTGGTTTAGCTTTTAATGTGAATAAAATCAATAGATTCGGTATCATTATAGTTTTAGAATGGTCTCTTCTTATTCATTAAATCTCTTCAGAATGTTTGTATACAGATAATATCTGATTTTTATCTCATTTTATGATCTATTTCAAAATCCTACACTTAAATATAAAAATTAAACTCTAATTTCATTTCATTGAATTATTTTATCAGTTTCGTTTATAATTGATGGCGATGTCGGTAAATATGATCGACGCTTATTAGGTATAACTATTGGGGACACAGATTTATCCTATTAGTGTCAAGGATTTGGTTTTTAATTTTATATAAAATCGATAAAAATGCAAGTACAATCAAAATCACAGGCCATTGATATCAAATAATCTTTAATAAGCAGTGAAACAAAGTTAAGAAGAAGATCTTAGTTAAAAACAAGCATATATTCAAGTTAACGTAGTTACAGTGTTGCAAACTGAAAATGCTCGAGTTGTTTCTATTTAGAGAGATAGAAAAAATCCGCTAATCACACAGGGGAATAAGCATATTAAATTGCCTAAAGGAAATATTTTAATGCAAAAAATAAAAAGAACAACTTAAACAACTTTGAAATATTTTCAGCATTTAGGATAAATGATTATTATCTCAGGAGAAAATATTATAATATGTCTAAGTCTAAGCAATTTAATTCTAAATTGTTAGACTAAAAACAAAACTCAAATGTAACGTTAAATAACTATAGTAGGATTATAGTAAGATTTTCTGACCTTAATAAATGGGGTTTTTAACCAGTGTTACGAATAAAAGGTTGAATTAAGTCATTATATTACACACAATTAAATATATGAAGAAACTCAAGGTAAATATGGGTCAGACGTATAACGTACATTTTAGGTTTATTTGTAGCAAACCTATCCTTTATGGAGATACTGTATTCATAATTTAATCGTACACCTAAATACACGATTGACACGAATCGTTTAACGTAAGAAAAAGCCTTGACTCAAGTAAATACTGATTAATGTAGCACTTACATAGACGTTAATTCTATCTCGGAGAGAAATTGGTACAAACACTTGGCCGTCTTTTCATTCATTAAAACTTGGCTTTTCGCTATTCAAAGTTATTAAGTGAAGAAATTTTCTACAGACATATTTTTCATTGAATTAACTGCGGCCATTTAACAGAAAATAATTTGTGAGTTTTTCTTTTTAAAACTTATTCCATTATAAATTGTCACGCTTTGCTTTATTTTTAAAAGGCTTTTGAAAAGCATTTCAACTTTAAAATGTCTATAAATTGAATAATCTTAATAATATTATATTAGTTTTTCTTAACAGGAACTATGTCCCCTAGCATTATATCTATTTGTTGTATTGTGATACATTGTATTAGAAAATCAAAAATCCTAAAAGGATTTTGAAAAAAATTATTTTTGCGTTTTTCAAGTGAATTTAGCCAACCCAAAGTTTTAAAAATATGAGTTAATATTATGCTAGTTAGAATATTTTTATAGAATGATTTTAATAAATTTTAAACTGAATAAAACACTGTAAATAAGAAAAAATATTGACTAGTCTAAAGGTTAAATTTAGACTACAAAAAGAATGCAATAAATAAATAATCTTGTCACGAAATATTCAACGGCTATTTAAAAAGAAATATACTATCGCAAGCATAAAAAAATATATTATTTTGGTACAAAGATAGAGTCTAAAATTAATGTTCCCTAAATACTATACCGTACTCATTTACACATGACCTCATCTCACTTACCTGTAACAAATAAAAATAAATATTAGTATTACGTAAGGTAGTTTTACAAATGGTGTTTATTTATATGCCTTTGTATATTCGTAATGGTTTCTCAAATAGCGCCGTTTCCTGTTTTCGCTAACACCTTCTGCCAATATTATCCAACTTGTCAAACTGCCAGAGCATTGAGGTGTTATGACCTGTGTTACTGTTACTGTTACAGTAACACTGTTGACACATTTCGTGATTCATTGGGTATTTTTTTCTTTATTGACGATCTGACCTATTTAACTTATTGGTTACTACACAAAGATTTACCTTTTACTACAAAGCATTCTTTGATATGGTCAAGGGAAAAACTAAGTATATGAGTATAACTTGATAGTTAATTTTTACAACGTAATTGAAAAGGTATATTAACTGTAAGTTAATCTTTTTTTTAAGCTAGGAAAGTACCGATATTTTTAAATTTTTATAAAATCATATAAGTTTGACACAACACAAAACGAAAGGAGATGCTTAAATCTTTTTCATAATAATAATTAGCTGATTTTTAAATAGTTGGACAATTGAAAAAGAAAATAATAATATCTATGTTCTATAATTCCAATGTGAATGATATACGCTAATTATAATTCATCGACAGCAAAAACTATATAGATTATATTATAATAGATGAAAAACTTAAAGAAACCTATTATTACCATTTGCATGCTTTCGCATTGTACTCGTATTCTTTTATATTACATTCAAACAACTAAAATCGTCCCTCTAATTATAAAGGACATCAATAAAATCATAGTATCTATTAAATCAGAATACTCTTACAATCAATGGAAAGATTTCATAAAATAATGATTTAAATTAACTTCCCCGCTGACACACATCTAACTAAAATAGCTCCATCTATTTTTATCCGGTTCTCTTAATGACCAGGAGCCACATCAAATTTGGTTCATTGCGTAACAGACTACTGGATGAGTTACGCCGTTACGCGGTTACTTACGCACGCGTTTACTACATTAAAGAACCATATTAATTAATATAATTTTTAAAACTGGTAATTTGGCGAAATATATCAATAAATAACTTTTATAATTTAGTCTATTTCATTTTGTTTTTTTTTTTGAGTCTTTAAATATATTTTAAAGTAGTAGTCCAAACTCCAAAGTAATCTCGTAATCTTAAGCGACCTCAAGAGATCAAACGATATTTTAAATATTTTTTCTATTATTTTCAGCCAAGAAAATAAAATCAGGAAGAAATGAAATAAACTGGTATTTTTAAAACTCAACATCTTTATATTGTAACCAAGGGACTCGAAACAAATAAAATAGCCTAGATTGGAAATTTAACGTATTATAACCATTCTAGACTACAGTAATCGCAACGTGTTCTTTTTTTGTTCAAAATAATCTAGGATTTCAAAACCAAATTAACCTAAAATAAATTATTTTAATAAATTGCTCCATTGCACATAAACCAATTTATTATTATCTTATGCAATTATCAAAGGACGATTTGCAATTATTATATTAATATGGACAACAACAATAAATACGGTAAACTTTAAGACTGCTTAACAAGAAAAACTTTGCCGTAAAAATAGCATATAAAAAGAGAAAGCGTGGGCGAGACCGAGTCGGTTATCTTTTTTCAGTCGCCTTTGTGAACATTCTCTATTAAGAAAATCTTCTTATCTATATCTCTATCTCTTAAATCTATACATACATTAAAAATATGTAAACTAATTGAATGTCTGTATATACATCAAAGACATTTAAGATTATTTATAATGAAAGATCTCTATAACAAGAATAGAATCTAAAACAATCATTTGTAACTTTTTTGCTTGTCTGTTTGTTGGGCGTAAAACTACTTTTACGTTTTCATATATTGAACATCTAAATTAAACCCAGAGTTTATCTAGAATAGAATTTATTGTCATTTACATATGTTTTGACGTTTTTTATGGCGGCAGATCACCACCACATACCTCTGGCTATTCTATGTTATGGATGATTTAAAAAAATAAATATCACTTGCTACAACGGTGAACGAAAACATCGCGAGGAAAGCTGCACCCCTGAGCGTCCCCTAAAGTTCTCAGAGGTGTGAAGTCTGCCAATCCGCATTGGGCCAGCGTGGTGGACTATGGCTTAACCCTCGTTCCATCCAGAGGAGAATGAGTGAGCCGCAGATGAGTTGTGACAATGATGACATGTGTTTAAGCCTAGAGTAGGCAGAGCAGCTACAAAAACGTATATATAATATTATTATGCACCTTTTATCTCCTTTATTACTCGAGAAAAGTCGGTGCAAGTTGTTATAAAAATATTAAATTCCATTACAGATCTTTTGAACAAGAACAAATTAATAATGTGTGCCAACAACGTCAACTTTCATTACCGATATGAATACGCAAGGGTAAACATACCGGCATATTGGATACAATGGACGGTCAAATTAAACAGGGATGAATTATTAACTAGTTGGAACATTTATTGATATC
Source organism: Neptis clinioides (assembly GCA_027564055.1). NCBI lineage: Eukaryota > Metazoa > Arthropoda > Insecta > Lepidoptera > Nymphalidae > Neptis > Neptis clinioides. The sequence continues at coordinate 7,293 of JAOPUB010088097.1, forward strand.
CATTTCAGATAATTTTGTTCTTATATCTGTTGTATGGAACTTTATTTTTTTTGTCAGTAGTCCACTTACGCAAATATCGCAAAACTTAGAAGAATTACTTAAAACGTATGAGGCCAATTTTTATTTCACACCTAACCTGATAATTTTTGCGTATCAATAATCACAAATATAAATATCTTTCTAATTACTAAATGTGTTAAAATATTCCTCCTAAAAATTCATTTAGATATCTAAAAACTATGTTTGCTACACTTTCACGCTAAAACTACTGAACGGATTTAGATGAAACTCTACAGCAATATAGCTTATACATCAGAATGAGACATAGGCTACAATCTGTAAAAATTTGTAAAATTTATAACGAATAATAACGATAAGTATCAAATAAGGAAGGAATCTGCTGCTACTCTACGACTTTTATAAGAAACCACGCAGGCGAAGTCGCGGGCGGAAGCTATTGCTTTATAATTCTTTATTGTAGGTGGATTTCTCTACTTAAAAGTTTGAAATTAGATATCTTTTACTTATTTATAGGAACTATTACTTATTTACTATTATTAAAACTCTTTATTCAATTGTATAGAAACATAATATCATAGTTAACATTTCTTTATAAAAAGAAGATATTAAATGAATAATGCATCACATTTAAAGCATTGTTTACATATTTATGAAAACAATATGTATTTGATATTGACAATATGTTTGGTATTATAAAACGAAGCAGAGCGTAAGGTCGCAGGGCATCTGGCGCTAAACGAGCATATGTTCGCTATTTTTATCACCACCATTCACCCAAGAAAGTGATTGTTAGTTTAGTTTTGGTAAGTCTAAGCTATATATTTTAAAAGTATGGTGTGCCAGTATCATGGACACGGTCGTGAGTTGTACATGAATATCTCTTTTAAATATTGCGGTGCTTCATCCTCCGCCGCGCGTTATGTCACAGTCCTTACTACTTAATTAATTCTTTGATTCCCTTCTCCCAAATTTATTGTACATGACAATTGTTCTGATGATTAAAAAAAGGTAGACCAGTCCGAGGCTGGGGAAACTGTAATGCTGTACATTTGCCAATATTAAATACTTTAAAAAAATGTTCCTTGGACCGAACATGAGATTTATCTCATACTAACCAGCGCATCTCTCTATCCCCTTGATAACAACAGACACGATTCCCTGTTTAGGTTTACGACGTAGACTGATGTAGACATGGTGCTTGTCCATGATACGCGCAGTATCCTCGTTATCCACGCGACAGGCTTCTTCAGGCACATCGAAAATCACCACCAGGGGAAGGCTTCCCTGAAACAAAACAATTGTATGTATCGTAATTATTCGGAGTATTCGGGTTTTTTCTGCCACGAAACTCCTCTTAGGTCTGGCAGAGCACTGAAGTGACAAGGAGTTCAGGCGTCCCTTTGGTAGTGTTGTCGCCAGGACCCACACAAATCTCCCCACGAGATTTTCAAATCGGACAAGTTGGTACATTAATAACTTCATAAAAGATCAAGTTTAATTTTTGTTGCGATTCTTTATTCCCTTTTTCGTTGTTATCCCCCTTTTCATCTATTATTATTAAAATAATAAGTTCAAGAAAATTAAAATATTTATTGTTGTAAAAATAATTTCAGTTTACTCGTACTTTTATTTTTTCGTTTACTTAGATATGTTCGGCCAAATTAGTTTGCAATATATTATTTTGATCATTTTTTTAAACATTTGCGTTTCATCTTCTACCACGCACCACGCTCTCGCATACCATACAGCACAAAGGTAGGTCCTATGAGTATACCAACTTTTAGTACAAAACTATAGTTTATTAAAAGCAATTTTCAAGAATAATAATAATTTCTACTTACCTACTAGTAGCTTAAAAATATAACAATATTATTATATCTTCTATACTTATAATAAAATCGTAAACATGGCGTATCTGTACTGTATGTAATGTAGGCATATGGATTATAATGATACTTTAAAGCGAGTCGTCTCGTTCTAAAAATAAAACATACGGTGATATCTTAAAAGAGCGTTTAAATATATGGTATGGTCTATGGATATATGGACAAAAATCTTTTATTCAATTAATTTCGTATATTTAGCTAACTTATCTTAAACTCCGTAAAACAAGAGAATCTTCTATTTCTATAGAGCATATATACAGCACAATAATTTACACACTTAAAATACGTCGAGCCATTAATAGATGACATCATAATAAAGGAAAAAAATGCTTCTGTTAACCTAAGACCTTGTACACATATACAGTGTGCAAATTCGGGCGCGTAAGCAAATCAATTACAATGATCCATCAGATTGACGTATCAAGGTTCAGCATCAGGGTCACCAACATCTTCTGACCATACTATGCCACATACCCGAATTTAAAAATTACTTCTGTTAGTTAACTTTGATTATGAATTTTGTACTACCCTATCCTACCTACAGGAACGATGCTTTTTTCGGGATAAAAGGGAATTTGTATTAATCAACCTTCGGAAGTAACCTGTATTAAATTTCATTCAAATCAGTTCAGCCGTTTTAACGCGATTTCAGCAGGAACTCATTTTCTGATATAGCAATTTTCACCAGGATAATATTTTTCAAAATGGTAACCCTATTCGTTAAGCGAGCGACCTTCAGTGTTGTTTGGGACATGATGTATTAATATATTTTTTTGTTGTGCCAATTTAGTTACCTACGCCATGTTTATTATTAATTTTAATCAATTTGTTTTTAGTACCTATTATTCTATATGTAGATTCTATGTGTAGTCGCTACACAGCCTGACTGATATGCTTTTAAAATTCTTCTTCCAGTTTCTGAAATTACGGGGCCTAAGATAAAGGGCAAATATAGATATTTGAGAAAATCCTAGTGACATTAGAGGACATGACCACTCACATCGGAATATCATGTCATCGTGATAAAATTTCCATCAATGAAGCCGTTCGTTGGCTGGCACTTACTACTAGTTGCTGCCTCGCATTGTACACATCCTGAATCTGGCCGGTGATGGTGACGCTGCTCTTCCTTAGGGTGGGGATATTGGGGTCCTCCGCGTCGGGAAACATGATCTGAGTGCCAGTGCCCTTCATGATCATTTTCAGCTGCTCTGCCCCACGCCCTACCACCACTGAGTGATGCATAGGCGATATTTCCAGCGACATTTGGACTTGGGTTTGACTCTGGAAGCAAGTGCAGATTTAAAGAACGGAAGATTTAGATTAACAAAGAATTTTAATTTTTTTTTTAAAAGCCAATTTTTGTAACAATTGACACACACAGTTGTTAAAAACAAACCTTTGACACACTAACGTTTATTTTTAACAACTTATTAAATTTTGCTACAGAATAGTGAATGTTTTCTAGGATTTTGTTGTTAAAGCATACACATGGCCCAACAAATGTACTTATTCTACTCGTATGTCACTATTTCTAATAAAATCATTAATATTTTTACGTACATATATAACATTTTCTAGAAAATATTGTGTACCAACGGTCAATATATTAATTTTATTAAATTTTTCTGTTGAAGATATGTTAGGACCAGGACCACAAATTGCGCGAATAGCCCACATCTACAGTACAAATTATTACACTATGAAATAATTATACTATGCTGTTATTCCAAGTGATGGATGATGTTAGTTGTTTGAGTGACACGATTTTTTATATTATTGCTTAATTTTATATTATTTCAGTTGATATTAGAATTTTAACTCTTAAATAAAAATATGTGGTTGCCTATGTTTAAGAAATAAAACAGCTCCGTTTTTTAGACTAAAGTTTCTGCGACAATAAATATATGAATAAAATTATGATGACAAAGTTTGTACTTACAGCTAGCTGACCACACATGTACTTCATAAGTAGAGTAGTGGCCTCCATGGTAGCCTTCACTTCCCACTGCACTCCCTTCACTACCATCAGGTTTGCGTGCAACTTGGGACGGTTGCGGACCATCACCTGCACCATTATCACAATAATGGGTCGTCACAAACAATAAATACAAATATTTGGTAATATTAAGATATTACTTTAACACTAAAACACTCTTGTATATTAATTGGACACGTATAAACAATTTTGAATCCTACCCACTTCTAGAATCTGTACATTTACCAACGTACTGAATCAGAATTCATAGATAATAAACAACGTATATATTTTATAATATTGGTAAGATTCTTTTATAATTTTTTTTAATAAAAGGAACCTGCAGTCCAAAATGCACCAATTCACTATGAATCAATTGAATGACATCAAAAACTCCCAACCAACTAAACGTACGTTTCTTGTAATAACAAGTGCAGGTTTCCTCACGATGTTTTCCTTCACCGTTATAGCAAGTGATATTTAATTTCCTAAAACACACTTAACTCAGAAAAGTCAGAGATGTGTGCCCGTATGTGGGATCGAGCTCAGATCTCCGTAGTGAGACTTCAATTTTTTACCACTGGACTATCACTGCCTATTTTGTTCAGAATTGGTTCCTTATTAAATATATTTTTTTTAATTTCAATTTTTACATATATTGTGGTCGAATTTCCACCACGGAACGACCACTTACTAGTCGACCCGCCCCGGCTTTGCAAGGATGTAAATAGCCACGCATAGTACTTAAGCTTAACAAAAAACGTTTGTTGCTATTGAATAAAAATATTAAAATTATATCAACAATGTACATATTTTAGTATTATCCCACAAGAACTCTGAATTTTTCCGGGCTAATTAATAGCCTATACAGTCCAGGTGATAAGGTATTCTTATTTCAATGAAGTTCAGCTGTTTTGACAAGGTAAGTTACGGTTCATAGAAAAGTTTGAGTTAGAACGGAATATACACTGTATTGTTTTTAAATCGGAATTAAAGAAAAATAGATCCTCCTTTAAAGACTCATTCACTCTACTGAATTGACGAAGAAAAAATGGCACATTTGAATTTATTTACTTCAGCAAAGTTAGATCAAGCTGATGATATAAAGCTTCTGTACCTGAAAATGTTAGTTTCAAGTTAAATATGTCACTTGGAAATCGATATAGATAAATTTAGGTATCAATATGTCATTTATATTAAATTGTATCCTTGTTCTATAATATGACGCTGACATGTTGTAAATTGTATCACATAAAAGTTTTCGCGGTTGAAAAAGTCGTCAGATTTTTAAACTATAATGACTATAGGTATTTTACATTTATATCATAATTATCAAAAATACATCCTGTCAAAACAGAATAACAAAGCTTAGGAGAACACAAAACCAATTTAGTTTCACCATATTTTTCCCATAATTATTTCTAGCGTAGTTAATAGGGATATATTTGAAGAATAAAGATATTTTTAAATCTAAGACCACCCTGAGCCCATTAAAATGTTTAAAAAATTATAGATTGATATATTTGATGAATAAATATTTTTTTTATAATCTAAGACCGTTCTAGCCCGCTGAGAATGTTTAGAAAAATTACAAATTGAAATAATACTTGACCGATATTTTTTTTTATATCTAGGACAGTTCTGTCTCCCTGAGAATATTAAAAAAAAATACAGATTGATATGACCTATAAATATGTAGGTACTTCTAAAAAGTTTGATGAACAGAAAAATTGGATAAAAAAAAACTAAGAAGAAATCGTTACTACAGCTATGTCTAAATCTTCAGAGATAAAACTCCAAGTATATCCACAATAGAAATATTTTTATTTATCGTCCCTATCCTGTCCCGTATCCCGTACAGCCTGTATAGCTCGCGTGGCCAATAAATCCCGCGGACACACTTACAAATTGGCAGAGATGGGA
>JAOPUB010088307.1:0-13094 GCA_027564055.1 Neptis clinioides
AAATGTTAACATAACAAGTTGGATAAGTGTGAATAGTGAATTTGAAAATGAATACCGAGCAATCTTTGACTGCCCAGGTAATTAAAAACGCTAAAGTAAAGCGCCATCTGTTACATTTTTGACGAATTAGTCTACCGATGACAACGTTATTCAGCCATTTTATATAAATTAGAATGTTAGCATCAAAAGTGGGATACGTCTGAATAGGAAAATAAAAAAAAAACATTGGGCTAATCTTTGTTGGCCTTGTAGTTCAAAAAACACTAAATCTAAACCCCATCTATTAATTTTTATACCTACCTACTACAATAATAGTATATTAGATTGTTAACATCAAAAGTAAGTTAAGAGATAAGTCTGAAGTGAAAACCGAGCAAACCTTGGTTGCTCAGCTACCGTAAAAACGCTGAATCTTCAGCATCATCATTTCGTAAATTGTTTTATGTAAAATCATCGTATATAAAAGACTTAACATCAGAAGTGGAAAGAATGCTTACCTCTTTACTGCTATGCGAGAAAGTGCTCTGATGAGCGTCCGAGTGGTCACCGTTGACGGTGTGCTCGCCTGAAATATTATTAATACATTTTAAAAAAAACAATTCTACTCATTAATGTAACAATGAGGGTAGTTTGCTATATATAACAGTACTATGACAAACAAAACCAAATTTCTTATTTTAATCAACAATTAACAACGTAAGTTACATTTAAAATTATTTAAATTATGTAAAAAAAGGGGGTAGTTCGGTAAAAAATAAGAAAAACTCACCCTTAGTCAACACAAAGCTTCTCCCCCGAAACCAACCAAAAGCTGAGCATGCATAAATAAACATTGCAACAAAAACTGGGACATTGCATTTAAAAAAACACACAACAAAAATAAACTACCCACATTTATTATGAACATTAAAATATGCGATAAGCGTGCGTTAAACGGGATAAATTATAATTACGTCTAAAATACTCAGTGACGTCACGTTGTGTGGTTTGCTCATTGCTATACAAAAAGTACATAAAAAGTGACGTCATATTATGTTACAGTAAATACTTACAAAAGTATATACATGTACGGTTAACGCATCGCAATTAAAATAAACTACTTCTAAAACGCTGAGTAACGTCATGTCGTATACAATAAACACTAATGGAAATTATTTGCTGTAAATATACGTTTAACATGCGGTTAACGCACCGCAGATAAATTAAAATTACTTCCAAAACTCAGAGTCACGTCACGTCGTGTGTATCACAAACAAGTGGCAGTTATTAATATCAATACTTTACAGTCGACATTTTAACTACAATGGTCCCACAAAATGTGACGTCATTTAGTGCACATAGCTAAAAAACCAATTTTAATCAAATGTGGGTAGTTTCAAGTTCATTGAAATTGAAAACAACCCACATTACAACAACTCAAATTCTGAGTGACATCACATCATAAATGACAATAACATATCCTTGCTTTATCAACAATGACGTTTCACATGATGTGCATCAAATTATAATTTAAAAAGTACCTAAACAAATATTTACAATCAAATGTGGGTAGTTATAAGTTTATAAAGATTAAAACAAAAGAATATTTTAAAAAAATTTATATTTCTAGCACACAAAACACTTAACAAATAACAAGCTGTTACAAACACAATAAAACCTTAAGGAATTAAAATTCCGGAAACTTGCTCAAAATTTCCGGAATTTTGTGAAAAAATTATTTACAAACACACATGCAGTATTAAAAAAATTAGGACATTATAAATAAAAAAGAAAAATACAAAATAGCAACCAACAGACAAACGTGCATACATAAAACAAACTTCAAATAAAGGGGAATCCCCAAAACGCTTTACGACATGACATTTATACGTTCAAAATCATAAAGCAAATTTAAAATTATTGACAAAACTGGGAAATATTTTTATTGCCTAGTAGCGAAAAATCGCCGAAAATCCGGGGTTTCCCCAGACTTTTCTAAATTTGTATATTAAATGCGTCAAATTATGCATCCATAAACAAAACGTTTTTTATTGCGTCTATATCGATAAACTGGGAGGTGTGTCTTTTTTATTATTTAAAATTCGTCCTACAAGTACAAAGTACCTCAAAACCATCAACCACGAGAGAGAAGAGAGAGTGTTTATAAAAAATATTTTGAACCATAATCTAACCAGGGGAAATCCCCACAATATTTACTTCTATTAATGTCAACGACAAAATCAAGATAACGCTACCAGTTCGCCAACTATGATAAAGGGAATCCCCGTAATTATTACTTTTGTTTAACCGATGAACATCTGTCACTATATTGTCACTAACCTTACATACCAATTTTATCTCGGGAATCCCCGTATATTTAACTTTTTATTATTTGTCAGTAACTTAACGGAAACAGACATTTTTGGTTACTTTAGGAACTATCGTTAGGGGAGTAAATTATACCTTTGTATAATAATATACAAGGGGAATTCCCTGGCACTCACGATACGAACTATTTTAAGGGGTTCCCCTTTAATTTGCCTCCCCTCTCTCGCCTGTAATTTTTACTTTTATTTAACTTGTGAACGTTTCCATCATCTTATTTGTCTCTAACCTATAGACTATCATTAAATCTACAATTTCCTAAATCACTTAAATCAAAACTTTGCGAAAGTCTAAATTTAGATAAAATCCTATAATACAACGTGTGCTCGCTCGGCGGCCATGTTGAATGTAATCGCTTCTTCGACGCATCAAACAACAATCTACCTTCTAGATCTAAATCATTACTATCAATTGCAGAATCATCACATGTGTTATAATTAGAAGTATCAGCATTATTATTATCATTAATTATATCAGTCTCATCATTAAATCCTTTATCATCATTTAAATCAATAACAATGAAGCTCGGTTGTTCTTTATTCTTACGTTTATATATAGGTTCCTCAATTGGAAGAGTTTCATCAAAAGAGAGCCAGTATTTAATACCGTCGCTATGCGCAGTTTGCGACATCTGCAAAACGTGAGGTTTTCTCACAAATGGTGATCCTGATATTACATCATCTTTCTCATATAGCAAACTTAAGTCATCACCTACGAAACTGTTGTCTGCTTGTTTGATCGGTGATTCTGTACATTCTCCAAAAACACCACCTAATTTAAATTCATCATGAATGAAAGCTGTGTTTAATTTTTTTTCTATAATATAAGTTTCATTTAATTTATTTTTGCTATCATCATATTTTAAAGAGCTTTCTAATAAACTAGTTATTAAATCAGAAGCCATTTTTGTTATATCAGTATTGTCTTGAGAATCTTCTTCACATACATTAACTTCATTTACTGCATCTTTCTCAATGGCATGTATAATATCATTATCATCTACTGTCAAGTCATCATTAAAATTCAACCATTCATTACATGTCGTAAATAAAATATCTTCAAAATCAACAATAGTAATCACCTTCTTAATATCATTAATTTTTAATTTCTTTTCATTACTAGCACAAATATAAAAAGCCGAATTAAAAATGTAATAAATGATACCTTCAACAATTTTTGGAGATTGATTAACATCAGAATCGCTTGTTTCTGTTAACACCGTTTCATTTAAATGCAAATCTTTTTCTATATCTTTTACTATTTCTGTTATGGAAAAGTATTGATCATTTTTAATGTCGCCTAATTCTTTATTTTCTAGTAAAGCATCTTTAATATCTTTATAATCGACATTGTTAAAAAGTTTATTTTCAATTCTACCCAAAAGAAAAGAAACAATATCAGCTATTACTTCATATTTCTCAAATTCTGCAGTTGAATCGAAACTTGTCTTACTAAATGAACTAGTTCCACTAATAGAGCTTAATCTATTTTTAATAACGTCATCATTTATTAGGCTAGTAACATTATCGTTAACTATATTATTTGCATCTGTTTTTGGCTCAGTATCATAATTTAAAGACAATTCATCTATAATGTCATTAATATTATCAACAGTAGACTCAATTTTATTACTCTCATTACAAGAATCAGAGCTTTTAGATTCTTCTAAAATTGGTTCTAAAATAACCTTTTTAGGCAATTCAATTACTTTTTTCGGCGATTTTCTTGGACTTACTTTTTTACCATAATCTTCACAGTAGAAATTTATTGGTACAGAATAATCTCTGATATCTTTATCAACAAGATCTTTAACCGGACTCTCATATATCGATTGTTCAAAATCTAAATTATCAATAAAACTATGATATTCACCTTCCATTGAATCTAAAGTTATATTATCTAAATCATCATCATCATGTATTTCAGCAAGTTTCGCTCTATATATGTCTACAGTAGTTTTATCAAAATCTATATCACCTATTTTATTTTCTTCTTCTACATCTTTAAAAGTACTTAATACTTTATTACTATCATCGTTAAGATTTTTCTTTTCAATAACAGTTTGATTATCATTTGTAAAATTGTTTCCTATATCTCCGATATAGTTATCCTCATTAAACTCTTGACTTTCAACAAATTCAGCTTGAGTTAATTTCATAACTGGCATTGTAGATGTAAGTTTAGCAACATTGAATTCTATTTCATCTATACACTTTTGAGGAATATTATCAGCTGATAAATATACTGAGCTACATTTACTTTCTCTTGGATAGGATGGTATAATTGTACCACAAGAATTGCATTTAGGTACATGGTAGTGTACCGGTTCTGGATCTTTTATGTAGGCATTAATAAAACCGCTATGCGATCTAGTCCTATATAATTTGTTAACATTATCCTTCTTTTTCTTCCTAGGAAGAGAACGTGTGCGAAAAGGATAATCTGTTTTGCAATCCCATTCTATAGACGGTATTGAATACAAACTCGATCGACTGCTAAAGTTACCAGAGTTGTAAATAGCAACAGTATTATCTGTGTTTAATTTATTATATAGATTAATTTTGCACTTAGGATGTCTATTTGGTTCGTATTTTGTTACTACATTAGTGAAATTAAGGTTTCGTGAATATTTGTGTACGGAACGTTTGTGCGATGATAGAGCTTCATTAGTTTCTGTTTGCTTTGTACCTGTTAGAGATTAGTTAGCTAATGTTAGTAAAACATAAATTGCGATTAATTTAGCTTAAGCATTAATAAATATAATAGATAATTAAGATTCAACACGACAAGAGCTACCGACGTCACAAGACAAAAACCCTAGCTATCTAAAAACAAAACGGACGACGACAAATAAATTTGGTCTTTCACCAAGCGACGATTACTCCAAAGCGACTAATAATACAATTTTCAAACTACCGTTTAAAAAAATATTTAACACTCATACGCCATATCTATCAAACAAATAATGGAACTATTCCTTATTCGTTCTATTTCTTATGTATCTTCTATATATTATTTAACATTACCAATTCCTCTCTTACCCATAAAATAAATAAAAATAAAATACCCATACCTTCTTTATATTTAGTCGTTTCTACACTTTCATAAACTATCTTTATTATATCTTTCTTCCTTATTCCATTATTTATAAGAACTCTTACTCTTAAATCGTCTTCTTCACCATATTTTATTAGTCTACCTTTAATTTTTACTGTTTCATCAGAAATTTCAATATTTTTTCAACACTTTTGACAACAAACAACGTCTCTCTCTCATTCTAATTTTCATGATCTACCTAGATCTAGATCCTCATAAACATATTATTTATTTTTAATTTTTTAGTTGATGTTTATCTTTATAAACTATCTCTTTCACACTATTATCAGATTCTACTACACAATAATTTGTTAATGTTCGGTCAAAATTTTGACAACAACAATTGCATCACAACTTATATCATATCATAACAGGTTAGTCCTCCTACTCTCGTACATGATTATCTCTATGAACTATCCCTTTCGCTCTCTTACCAGGTTCTTTTATACTTTCATTTGTCAAAGTTTAGCTCGTTCTAGCTCAAAAGCGTTCTATCCTAATCCCACCCACATTTACTCGCACTCTATTCTCTCTCTCACCTCTCCCAACAGTTCCCTGTACAGTATACTGTCGTACGACGACTGGCCCCTGAACTGGAATCGGTACTGACGATGTACCAGATGGTACTGACGACGTGGAATCCAGGAATACCTCGTCATCAGACAGCAGGTTGGGGTCCCGGGTTGAATCTTATATTATTGTAAAATATATTGAAATAAGTTTCTTAAAACTAAAGATAGTGCACGTGCGTTAGATCGTGCATAGAGCAAGCAAAAACAGAGACTTATCTGCAAAAAAAATTAACTTTTTTTTGCAAATAAATGTTAAAATTGGAAGAGAAAGTGACATTTAGTGTTAAAAATGAGATTTTTTATATATTTACAAACCTCTAGTCCTATCGGCGTGATCACGCTCCGCTGCCAAGAAATCTGTCGTGTCCACTACAAACAGACATGCACTACTATGTATATAGAGTATATGACTTTTAAAAGAAAAAAAAAATTGTTATCCTAACGTATAATTTAGTCGGTCCAAAACAAAATAATTTTAATCCAATAGTAATTTGTTTATTAAAGTCATATAACCTCGAAATGGAAACAAGAAGAAAACTGTTAAAGGATCAAAAAAACTAGAAAAGGGTAACACGGCTAAAAATTAGCTAAGATATAAATATTTTGGATCAACATAGGTTAACCAACTTAAAGTAAAAGAAAATCAACACTAGCCGTTACATGCTTAAAGAATACTAAGAGGGTATTTACTCAAAATGCTTCAAAAAGGATCAAAGAGATTCAAAATGCTTTCAAAAGTATCAAAAAGGGTCAAAAAGTATGAAAATAACTTACCATCACTGAGGACTACTTCTGGTTGACTACGAACTGGCACTTGCTTTGTCTCTATCCGTAATACGCGTTGTTCTGTAAATTTTATTATAATTGGGTTAGCCAATATGTGTTGCTAGAATAAAAAATCAAATAAAAAAAACTATGACTGATCGAAAAAATTGACCGGCTCGAAGGACCACAATTTTTGAAATATCTATTTTTTTAAATTACGGCATTTTATACGCAATTACCATAATAAAGAGTATAGAAAAGTAAAACACATTTTTTATTGTGAATAATTACCCTCCACTTTCTCTCTCTCCTCCTTCAATCTGTTTAAACATTCTATTGCCTTCAGTCTGTGCCAACACTAATTGCTTCGCTAAGAAGTAAATGATACTCAAAATGAATGGTTCTGATATACCAACAAATAAACATAGATACATACCATCGCGCGATTCATCCTCAGTGTCAGAGGGGGCAGTGTTGGGTGACGTCACTTGCGCCGCGCTGATCGCTTCCGACTCGGATATATCAGTGTCATCTGTAAAAATTAGTCATCATTGTACCAAAAGAACTTAAATATGAAGATATATATTAGAGAAAAATACTTGGTCCTTCGATCCGGATATTTTCTGCAACTGTGAAAACGAATATTAAAATATGAAAATTTGTAAAATATTTTTTACTAAGTGACAGACGAATACCTCTCTCCTTTTTAAAGACTCAATAAATACATGAGAAGGAAAATATTTTAAAATCTTCGTGTTTTGTACTACTAACTATTCATCAAAGTTTCATCACAATTATTCGTCATTCATGCACAATTTTTTTATTTATCATATATGATTATTGGTCAAGTACACACAAGGATAAAATATCAATATTTAAAAAAAAGAAAAACACTTTTGATACTCACAATCGTGTCTCTGCTTGCGCTCCACGGTGCGTCGGTACTCATCAATCTCTGTGTCGGTCACATGGTCGAAGGGGTTTCTGGCGTATGGGGCGCTATAGACAGCTGCGTTGTGCTGGTAACCGCGTTGGATAATACCTTTTGAAGCTGCACCCATTAGTACCTTTAGGACAGTTAACATGTAACTTTAGTAATACAGTTACACAAAATAATAGTGGTAACAAGATACCACCTTGCGATACACCAGTTACTAGATGACACCAATTTGTTTAAAAATTTGTTAAAAAGAACTGGTTTTTGGTAAATTAGAAATATGTGAACATCTAATCCAATTTCTTAGAAGAAACCAGCAGATGTGAAAGTAATAAATAAAGAAATGACTAAGTCTTGATCGATAGAATCGAATGCATTAGAAAAATCAATGAAGTTAAAATCAATAAATTGTGTCATGCTATATAGTGTTGTTAGCGTGAATCTCTAGGCTATTTAAAATCATCATCTGATGAAAAGCTGTTCTGTGTAGAGTTCACATAGAAATCTTAACTATGCATGATTACCTTACTCTTCGGCATCAGTAGTCTACGGTTCAATAACACATATACTTCTATCACTATCAAATAGCGTATGTCTATTCGTATCTTCACTTACCACATGATCACCAGTATGCGTATTAGCTGCGTCTTCACCCACGAGCTTAGAAGCTTCATCCCAAGTAACACCTTCGAGTATATGGGACTGTGGCCCAGCGCTGATCTTATCCGCGCGACGATTATCTTTTATCTGTTACATTAATCATTAGTAAAAAAATTAATTTTTTGAAGTTATCAAAATCAAAGCAACATTTATAAATAGAAAGCAATCTTTAATATTTCTGAGCGTGTCCCTCAAATCTATGATAATAAGATGGCGCTGTTGCAACTTGAGTGCAAATCAGACAAATACAGTATTATTTTTTTTAATTTTACCTTCAATATTAACTATTCAAAAAGGTATTTTCTCTATTTTTGGAATTTTAGTTAATTAGGTTCAAGGCTATTTTCCTTAGTGTCGCAATGGTTTTCTTCTTTAGGAAATTCTCTTTGAATTTTTCTTTTTTAATGTACTTCAAATTGAACAAAATTTCATCTGTCCGCGGTTTTTTGTATTTTCTAAGTAACCCTTAAAATTATCGGACTACCTTAAACATGTACTACGCCTTTTCTTCCATGTATCACTAGCTACAGTAGCGCCATTTTGCCATACGATGGAACCAATATTCTGGATACTACAAGCCTCAAAAATTCACAATAAAAAAAAGAAAGAACATACCTGCTGCTGCAGCGCCTTAAACTCCTTGGGATTAGTATTTTTGGGCACAAACTGTAGAGTATCAATTTTGACTGGAGTACTAGAATGAGCTGGCGATCCATCTTGAATCCACTGATTATTATATACCGAAGAGTACCATGAAGACAAAAGAAAATTAAATTAGTAAAATGTTGCCAGTTTAGGAAGGTGGTTAGTACAGGAAAGTGCAAAAGCGGTTCGTCCTGGTATCATCGAGCATGTACAGTATTCAAGTATTCCCATGCAAAATAAAAAAGGCAAATAAATGGAAAAGCTGGTAAGGGAGAGGTGCAGGGATGTGGTGGTTGTATGTGGCAACACTTTATCTAATTTTCTTTTGCCCTACACTGTACAGACTCGATGTTTTGGACACAGTTACGAGTAACTTGGTCCACCAGGGTTTATGAAATGCTGTTGAATTTTAGAAGCACCAAAATTATTGAAATTGCTGTGAAGATGTTAATAGAGTAATCCTGAAATGATTTTAATGACCGCACCGGGGTTTGAGGAATTGGGTATTTGACTGATAGACCAAAAATATGAAAAGGTAATTTAAAAAAAATAAAAAGGTTCTCTCCCGATGAGGGTACTGGTTAATTGAACGATTTTCCATTCAGCTTATCCGAACATCGAAGGAATAAAATATATTTTAATCTAAATCTTTAAATTAGCATTATTATTACAAACGAATTTTATAAAAAAAATTAATAAAAAATAAATATATTTTTTAAATAGTTTAAAAATAAAAAAAAATTATTTATAAATTATTTTATTTTTAATAAATATATTAATTTTTTAAATAATTATTAATAATAATTAAATTGTTTAGCAATACTGTGTTACACTATTTAAAAAAAATGTATATAAAAGGATAAAAAAATACATATTAAAAAAAGTAATAAAAAAAATTGACATTGTGAGAGAATTTTTTAATACTTTTGGTCCCCTTTTATAATAGTTACATAGATAATCAAAAGTATGAATGTTACATAATACACATATTACAATATATAATATACTGCTACTCTCTCTCTCTCTCTTTTTGTCAAATACCCAATCACAAAGCATTAAAAGAGACCCAGAACCTATTGAAGAAATAAAAGTTGAAAAAAAAATGTCGGCAAAATTACCTCTTCGTTGTTAGCGTCCACCCACTGCAAAATATTATTATATTAGTCACAAAAAAAAACAAAAAACACAGCAATTAGTAAAAAAAAATTCAATAGCATTTCCTGTGTGATTAAAAAAAAAGATTATTTTTTAAATATATCTTTAATAGTTTGATATATAATTTATAAGCACTAAATTGTTTTTGAAGCGATTTTTTCATTGGCAAAAACTTTTTAAAGGTACGAAAAAATTGAAAGTGAAAAAAAAACTAGTTTTTTTTTTACTTTTTGAAAAATACCAAAGTTTTTGCCAATCCTACACAAAACTCGAATACAAATAGCAAAATTCAACTTATTTAATATAAAAATCTTATTTCTAACATAATTTGTTGACAATATAGAAAAAATATTTTAAAAAAAAGATTCTTTGCGCGTTTCCGAAATATAACCTATTTTTAAGGAATGTTTTTGAGTTACAGCAGTAACAGGTACAGAAATGCAATCACTAATATAAGAACGACGAAGGGTTAGGACATTCTGAGTCTCAGAGTAGTAAGGGCTAGTTTTTTTTTAATCTACATCCATGATTTGATAAACCTATCTTTCTATGTAACAACATTTAGAAGGATTCTACACATTTTTTTTTACCTTTTAATTTTTTTTTAATAAATGCTTTTCTCATATATACTCTACTTTAACTAAAAACTAGTAATATAATGATTATATGATTTTGTTTTTTAAATATTTGGTATGTTTTTGAGAAATTGCAAGCGGATGCAATCAACACACATGTTAGTTTTTTTTACAATATTAAAAAAAAATTACACCTTGAACTTAATTATATTTAGGAATCATATTGGATCGCTCATAAAAAGATTTAGACATTTGGAAGTAAATAAAAAATATGAGCGACTCAAAAAAAAACTGGGCCTTTTGTATAATTAAAAATAAATTAAATTGATCACTGGAAAATGGAAATTTTACATAAAAAGTTAATTAAAAAATATACGCGAATCAAAAAAAAAACTATTTTTTATTAGTAATTTAAATACTGGATTTATCTTCATTGGGATTTGAAATTTTAAAAAGTTAACAAAAAAATATGAGAAATCAACAAAAAATGCTGTTTATTATTAAAACATATAATTTAAATAACCTACAAGTGACCAACACACAAATTTTTGATGTTTTTGTTTCACTTTCGATTGGAAAAAATCGTATTGTGATGAAGAAGAAACTTTTTTACTAATCAAAAGACCCAGTTCTAAACCACGTAACAAATTCACTCAGCCTCAACCCTCAAATATTCTACCTTGGTGATCTTCTTGGGATCGGTGGTGCCGGTCTCGAGGACCTCCACCTTCTGGTACACGTTAGGAGAGTTCAGCCAGCGGGTGCGCTCACCGGCCTTGCCAGTTCCCTTCTTCCACAACCTGGAAATAAATAAATATAATTTAAAAAATTCTAAAACTTCTACTGCCGAAGTAAAAAACGAAAGCTCTCACCCTTGTTTATAAAGTTCTTCCTCTTCCAGAAGATATCCAAGGGAGGAAACGGCTGGTGGAACTTCCACATCATTCTTGGGCTTCGGTACATCATTCTAAAATGAAAAAGTTAGTAAAAAAATAATAGATATTACCCCTTAAATGCATTCTGTATCAAATCCATTTTTTTTGCTAGTAAAGGAAAACCGATTAATTTTTAAATTTTTTTTTTTTAATGCTATTAATTTAATTAAAACTAGACTGAGACTTTACTTTTTGACCTTGAAACCTAACAAATATTTTTTTAAAGTTTAGCTAAGCATTTTTTTTTCACTTTTGAAATAAAAAGTAAGAAAAAAATATTGTTCCTAAAATCGAAAACACAATGACAGTGATTTTTTCATTTCAATAATTTTTCTCTCACCTTGACAAGTGGATGTCTGTAAATGTATCCAGTTCTGAAGCCAGCATTGTCGAGCATACGCATCAGGGCTTCAAACTCCTCACCGCCAACGCGCCACTTGCTTGCATCTGATGGAGGCTTGCGAGACGATTCGTACATCTAAAACATACATCATCATCATAAAACGATCATGATAACCCATGGATCACTGCTAAGCCGGGCCTCTTCCAAAGTTTAGGCCATAGTCAATCAAAACTGACCTGTCGTCGAGTCTCTTCATCCAAAATCGTCAGCTCGTCCAGCGGCAAAGAAGCAAGACGGAGCTGCACCTCGCAAGCCGCGTTCAGGTTCTTAGCCTGAAAGAAGGCTTCTTCCAGAGTAGCTCCGCAGCATAGGGCTCCGCCTCCACTAAGCATGAGCACCTTGGCGTGAGGACCCAACGCTCGGACCAGTTTGTCGCGTTCTTCATTGTCAAGAACTCCTGGAATGTAATATCTTCATAACAACACATCCATGTAATTAAATCTTTTTTTTTTTACCTTTAAATAATTTTTTTCTCAATATGTTAAAGGAATCCATAAAGATACAAAAGTTTTTTTTTGTTTTTTTTTTGATTGTTAATATTTCAATAGCAATACTTTAAATTTCTTTTACTTTTCGTACATTTTATATCTCTCATACTCATAATTCAATATAATTTTTGATGGACTATATGGTTTAAATTAAATGACCATATATAATAGTAGAGAAACAGGAAACAAAACATACATAATGAGAATTATAGACCACACTAGTTTTTACACTGATTTAACAGTGAACAGTGATGACAATTTTGAATATACAAAATGCTAATTTATTTTTAAGAACATTATGGTTTATTATAACAACTCATTTTTAACAATTTAATTTTTAATACACAACTGAGGATTAACAATTGAGGATTCCTAGATATTTAGAAAAAAAACGGCCTCACTACTCTCATCATTTTTTTCACACGTACCAGGGGAGAAATAATTATAAAGGTGGTAGTTTAGCTTATTGGAGTGGCAACACTGTAATGTCACAGATTAA